>JARHVA010010404.1:0-175569 GCA_037957365.1 Torreya grandis | reverse complement strand
GTAATTATATGTATCTAAAAAGAATATAAATTGTATATAAATATATAATTGGGTCATAGGATGGGAACTAAATGGAAAATTAGTTTGACTTTTAAGATGTGAAATGGAATTAAGAGTTGAATTTGATTTATTATTGAGGGAGTTAGGACATCACTTTAGTACCCCTTGACAAGATAAACTAAGTTATATTTACATAACACACTTGTATATCTAGACATCTTTTATAGCTAACTTGAGTTAAGTAATGATTCGGGTAATATTAAACCTATGAGATTAAGTTAAGACCACAAATACATTTTGGGTTGAGTATGAGCTTAGATAAGAGTACATATAAAAAAATGAATAAGATTTATGATTAATGGTCAACAAGATTGATCCTATTAAAAAATATGTAAATTTGATAGTTGAATTAAAAAGGACCGTTGTTATAACCTATTGAAATCCTAAAGTTAGTATTTACTAAGGCATATGGGGTATAAAACATAGTATTTCATTACTTGGTGATGACTTTGATATGCTTAAGATTGTTTATTATATTGCTTGGGAATACAAAACCTGTTGTACGGAGGTTAAATTATAAAAATTACATATTAATTAATTATTAATGTTATACTCATTCTTATTATCCTATACTTGAATACAAGGGTGTGCTTCTATAACTATAGTTCCACGGGTGGTTATAAACTATAGATTTGTTAAGCACAAAATATACTGAGGGGGGGGGGGTGAATTAGTATATTATATATCTTTTACTTAATCTTATTTCTTTTATTTTAACCACTTAATCACACATTTAAGATATGCAATAAAAACTGAAACAATAACATACACCACTCGTGAGAGAGAGAGAGAGAGAGAGAGAGAGAGAGAGAAGAGAGGAGGAGAGAGAGAGAGAGAGAGAGAGAGAGAGAGAGAGAGAGAGAAGAGAGAGAGAGAGGAGAGAGAGAGAGAGAGAGAGAGAGAGAGAGAGAGAGGAGAGAGAGAGAGAGAGAGAGAGAGAGCAAATTTTTATGTGGAAACCCAAAGTGGGAAAAACCACAGAGAATAATCTCAAGTATATGAATGAGCACCAACTCAAATTATAAAGTTCACAAGCACCAACTTGCAGGAGAACCAACCCCTTTGTCGAGCACCAACACAAAAACTATTTGTGATGACCAACCCACAGGAGCACCAACCCCTTACAAAGATTTGTGAGTACCAACCCACAGGAGCACCAACCCTCTTGTGTATAAAATACAACTATCTCTCAATATTGCTTACTCAACAAATGATAAAACTCTACAATATCTCCTACTTTTTTCCCTTCTTTTCTTATATAAAACAATTACAAAACCATGTACTCTCTTACATATTATAAATATCTTCTCAAGCCTTTATTTATAGCTTTTCAAATGACCTTTGGCATTCACCCTTTGTGACCCTTCAATCCTCATGGAAAATGGTGCCAAACTTGCATGACCCTTCATATCCTTGCATTTAAAAAAAGTCACATGGTGACCCTTCATAAGCAAATGCGTCCTTTCCTCTTTTGTCTTTATCTTGGTGACCTTTCAAAATTCCTTAAGGTGACTCTTCATAGAAAAATGTGGCATACCCTCTTTTATCTTCACTTAATGTCTCTTGGAATTCCTCAAGATGACTCTTCATAGGAAAATGTGTCCCATTCCTCTTTTATCTTTACCCCCGTGACTCTTTGAATACTCCATGGCCCTCTTTTGACTTTTATGCAACCAAAAATATATTCATTAATATTAAATAAATATTAACAAACATTAGCCAATATATGAACATTAAAAACACCATTAAATGCTATGGGCCCTTTATCACCAATAATACTAGACCTTTGACATCAATAACAATATTTCTAACAAGATTATGTAAAATATATTCGTTAATATTAAATAAACATTAACACACATTAGCCAATATATGAACATTCAAAACACCATTAAATGCTATGGGGTCTTTATCACCAATAATGCCAGACCTTTGACATCAATGACAATATTTTCAACAAGATTATGTATAATAGAGATTTATGTATGGCATACATACAAACTCAGGGAGTATAACAATTTCTAGATTAGAATTCTCTATGTTTTATATGTATTGAGACTTGTTTTGCTATATCTAACTATTTTTTAAAAGTGACTATGTTTCCATGTTTTTGTGACTACTTCACTAGCCTGGTTGCAGTGCTTAGTAGTTATGTTTAAAAATATTAAACTATAGTAATATGGGTATCATAGGGTGTAAAATGTTTGGGAAATTATTTATAGTAATTAAAATTTATAGTTAAATGTGTATTTTACCTAGATGGTATTAATTGTAGTCATTATTTCTAGTATGGGATAGATAATAATTTAAATAATTCATGCATATATTTGATGAAATAAATGTATAATTTGGTTACTCCTATGTTTATCATGTTATATGATACGATTGATAGTAGGATGTAAATTATATGAATCTTGTGGTTAAATTATGTTTGACCAATCTTGCATTGCTAATACTGAGTAAAGAGTGAGATGGACTTTATTAGCTTACTAGTATCACAATGCTAGATGAAGGCAATCCGATCAAGTGGTGTGTATGAATTTGACTTATATATAGATCACTATTGTTTACTATTATTTAAAATTTGGCCAAAGTATTTTTAGAGAGACATTATCATGTCATGAGTATGATTTACATGTTTGTGTGATATCTTGCAATAGAATAAGTTTTTTATGATACACCACATGTTTAGTTTTAGAAAATCATACAACACATAGGTAGTTTCTTATCTTTATGGATTCCCATGCCATCACTATCTACTCATCTGTGAAGGGAGGGACATTTCGTTATGGAATTATTGTAGAGGATCGTTGGTCTGTGATTGGTGTGAAAAAGTGTTCAGATGATGCTCTCCCCTCCCACAATAGTACTAACTATCGAGATGACACTTGAGTTTTGGAGAGTTGTCAATGATGTAATAGTGATGTCATGTAGGTTTCTTGGTGAGTGGATAAAGTTCCTTGATAGTTTATGTGACAATGACAAAGTGTGCAATGTGCTTGTCCTAATATACTTGAAATATGCTTGGTTGATCTTCAGTTTTGAACATGGTTTGAGATATTTAGGGATTAGTATAAATTATTGAGCATGTGAAAGGGGTGCTATAAGTGGTCAAGTATGATTGGAGAGCTTGTGTTCATGAGTGGAATTCACTCGATTCATCATTGTTCTCATCTAGACATTTTGTGTCCAATAGTAGAAAATTTGAGTAGGCAGTTTGATGATGTCATAATTACCACGTGTGGATGAGTCAGGGCAAGTTGGTCATATGGTTGTGATAAAATTAGTCCTTAGTTTATTTCATAAATTATAAAGTCTAGAAATGAAGAATGAAAAAATATATGCAAGTGCAAAGTCAGGCTTTCAAGCATTTTGACACGGTTTTCCCATACTTAGCCAAATTTACAATATGGTAAGAAAAACTAAGTAAGCATTTTGAAGATGATGTTTTAGAAGAAGGTGATCATATGGGTTTGTTAAATTTTGTGCCTATTTTATTTTTTATAAATTTTAGGTTAAGTTATAAAGTATGACAAAAGCTATGCATATGTAAAGTTGGTCTTCCTAGACAATTCTTGACATAGTTGGCTCTGTGAATTGATAAATCTAAGGAGGTGTTTTATTGTTGTTATATAAAAACATGTGAGGGATAAAATAAAATATTTATATATGGTTATATTATCCTATTTTATGAGATCATATGGTCCAAATTTGAGAACTTGTGAGTGAGTGAAGCAAAATATATGACTGTGCAAAGTCAAATAAGCAAGGTTCCCATAATTAGTCAAATTTGCACAAGGTAAAGTTAAAAAAATATCGATGGATCACATTTAATAAAACATGTTAGGATGATATGAGATGAAGATAATTTTTTTATGATTATCATTGAGTAGAGATAAAGATCGAGCTTCTTCCAAAGATCAATGGTTCGTGAGAGTTCGTACATCTAGATCTACGGTGCGTAGTAAGTCAAATGGGTCAAAGTGTTTGATGATTAAAATGAGTAAAGATAAATTTAATTAAAAAAATTTAAATGGAGTGTGTTTATTCCAATATGTCTAGAATCAACTAGATGAGGACAAGTGTTCAATGTTTAACGTCAAGCAGAGATAAAAACTGAGCTATGTACAGGAGATCGATGGAGTGAATTAAGTCAAATAGTCATGATGAATATACAAAAAGTAAAGGTAGAGTTATTTAAAATAATATAAATGGTGAATTATTGGTATAAGTAGTGAGGATATGATATTTTATTAAAGTGAATGAGGTTTAACTGTGATTATTTGCATTTGAATATTTGAATTAAACAAAGAAAAAACCAGTGCTCTATATTTTGGCTATATCTTTTGATCAATATAGAATTTTCCCATGGTATAAAAATAAAAATTATAAAATAATAAAAGGAAAATATTTAAATATAAATTTTAATATTTTAAAGTGTGTACAATCAAATTTATTAAGGTCCAAAGTTGACTATGTGTTTTGATTGTGTTTTGCAAGAAACTTGAGAAGGATATTTGAGCACATTCTATTGGTATTTTGATGTTTTATGATGTCCTAAACTATTTGGAAGGTATTATGGAATCATTGTGGATGTTTTTATGGTCTTTGGATGTTTGGAAAATCTATATTATATATGAACAAAGACGTATAAGTTGACTATGTTTGTTGAATGCACTTGTAGTTTGAGTAACCATCTTGCAGAGGTAAGTTAAAGATGTTCTGAGTAGATTTGAAGAAGAAAATGAGCATGGAGATGATATATAAGTCTCTAAGTATTATTAAAAGGCATTTTTTGTTATGATATTCTATTTATAAAATATGGAAAGTCAATATAGCTTGACTATATTTTGACTGTATATGATTAGTCTAAGTGGTCATTTTTTGTATGTTGTTTTGAGTGCTTGGAACATGTGTTGATGTGTCTAAATCAGATGGAGGTATAGCTGAGGTATTGAATGGTTCACCCATGTGATCTAATCAATGTATATGTTAAAGTTTTGAGTATTTTGTCTATAAGTTTGAGACTATGTTTTCTATGTATGAAGACTTGAAGAGCAAGGAGACCTAATTGGTAGGTCCAAGTATCAAGTTGGTGTTCCATATGGCATGGAGTCTTATGGGAGTGAAAAAGGGGATATTGGAGATATTTGTGATATGTTATAATCATTGGTAAAGGATGAAGGTGGTCCAAGTAGTCTCACATGTAATGTGTGAGTATGAAGGCTTAATGATTTTAGCTCTCACTAAGACCTAATGGTGGTTTGGGGCTAATGAGGCATTGGATGACCTATGAAATATGTGGTTATTACATTTAAAATGTATTAGGACATATTTCAAAGGTGGATAAAGTGTGATAATCATCTTGGCTGACCAAGATGGGTTATACCCAGAGCATGCTATAAGTATAAGGCCTATTTAGTCTGTCTGTTCTAGTTATGCATGTGTGGAGCCAAGTGAAGGAGACAAACTTTGAAAGAGAAGGTATATATTAGTGAGTACTAGTAGAGAATGAAGAGGATTAGACATTATTGTCTGAGTAAGGTGATGAAGGTGATCACATAGGTCATTGGACCTAATAATCCTAGAAGAGGCAGAATGAGTGAGTATGCTCAAGAGGTTGTTTGAGAGAGTGTGTATGGTGAGAAAAGGCAAGGTGAAGGATATGTGTGCCTAGTGGATGGGTTGAAGGATAGATTAGGTTGATGATAGTGTGTATAACTTTTAGGTCATATTTATGATGTCATAAAAGTGCTCTTGTAGGTTTGAAGATTGAGTGTGAGTGAAGGTGAAGAGTGATAATCAGAGGTCCATCATCAGGTGTTGAAGACATCAGTTCAAAGGTGGAGATGTTCATAGGTGTTGTTGTGTCAACTCAACATCTATGAGGTTGCATCCTCCTTGAAAGGTGAAACTTGTTAAAAGTCTAGTTGTTGTGGCAGCTCAGCTAGATAGGTGTGGTAGCTCCTTATAGGATTATAGTCTCACTAAAATAAGGGATGGTAGTTATTTGATCAATTGTAGCTGGTCTAAATTGGATCTTGTCATTATAAGACTATTTTAAATATTTTATGGTTTAGTGAGTTTTATCCCCTAAGAGGGTTTCTCATGTAGATGTTGTGTTGATGTAATGTATGCTCTTGTTCATGTTTTGGATCTATGTACTTTCATGTTTATATTACTAGATCAAGTTGATGAATGATGGAATGGTTTTGAAAGTAAATGTGAACTTTTTTATATTGATTTACCCCCTATCAATAGATAATTACAATAATTTTTATTAGAGTAGGTCCTTTGGAGGAAGCTTAACATCTTGAAGGAGATCCTAAGTAGCACCATAAGGCTAGTAAGCATATGTGGCATTTTTTCATGGTGTGTGAAGATCTAAAGATGCTCAAAAGGTGAAAATGGATCAAATATATTAGGGGGAGTCCATATAATTTTGTTTGGGTGATTTCTACCAGTTTTCATTATGTTATGTGTTCTTTCTTCATTGACTGCAGTGTTTGGTTGAAGAGAGTGTTGGTATAGAGAAAGATGAAGTTTGTTAAGGCAAGAAGAGGTAGGCTTAAGGTAAGGGGGAGTTTGTATCATTTTTACAAGATGGTACTATATTATTGGTATTATTTTAAAGTCCTCAAGATCATTTGTTTCCCATTTTATCATTGTGTCAAAGGGGGAGAAAGTTCCTATTGTGAGCGTGCTTGAAGAGAGAGAAGGAAGATGAGTTATATATTCTATATTGATGGTTGTTGACATCAATGATAAAGTGGGAGATTCTTGGAGAGTTGTAAATTATGTCATGGTGATGCCATAGAGGTGTCTTTATGAGTGGATGAAGTGCCTTGATAGTCTATGTGATAATGACAAAGTATGCAATGTGCTTGTCTTAGTATGCTTGGAAGATGCCTAGTTGATCTTCAATTTTGACATGGTTTGAGATGTTTAGGGATGAGTCTAAAGTATTGAAAATGTGAAATGGGTCTTATCAATGGTGAAGGATGATTTGAGAGCTTGTGTGCATGAGTGAAATTCACCTAGTTTATCATTATTCTCATATAGACATTTTGGGTCCAATGGTAGAAAATCAGAGTAGGCAGTTTGATGATATCATAATTACCATGTGTGGATGAGTTAGGGGGAGTTGGTCATGTGGCTGTGATAAAATTATTCCTTAGTTTCTCTTCACAAAGTATCAATTATAGAGCTGAAGTGTGATAAAATATATGTAAGTGCAAAGTTGGGCTCTTAGGTAATTTGACAATGTTTTCCCACTCAGCCAAATTTATAATGTGGCAAGAAAAACTGAGTAGGCATTTTAATGGTAGAATATCTTACACGTGTGGATTTTTAGAGAGAAGGTGATCATATGGGTTTGTTTAGTTTTATGCCTAGTTGATTTTTTCTAACTTTTAGGTCAAGCACTAAATCATGACAAAAGCTATGTATGTGCAAAGTTGGTCTTTCTAAATAATTCTTGACATAGTTGGCTCTGTGAATTGATAAATTTAAGGAGGCATTTTAATGCCATTATATATAACACATGTGAAGTTCATAGAAGCATATTTATATATAGTTGGATTATCCTATGTGAGGAGATCATATGGCCCAAATTTTAGAACATGTGATTGAGTGAAGCAAAAGATATGACTATGCAAAGTTGGCCTTCTAGGTAGATAAACAAGATTCCCATAGTCAAATTTGCACAAGGTGAAGTTCGAGCAACATCGATAGAGAAAATTTACTCCAAGATGTTAGGATGATAAGATATGAGGATAAGTTTTTGATGTTTAACATTGAGTAGAGATAAAGATCAAGCTTCTTCCAAAGATCAACGGTTCATGAGAGTTCATACATCTAGATCTACAATATGCAATAAGTCAAATGGGTCAAAGTGTTCAATACTGAAAATGAATAAATATAAATTTACTTAAAAAAGGATCAATATATCATTTTAATTCCAAGATATTTGGAAGCAATGAGATGGGTATAAATGTTTGATGTTTAACATCAAGCGTAGATAAATATCAAGCTATGCATAGGATATCAATGGAGCGCATTAAGTCAAATAGTCAAGATGAAGATCCAATGATGAGAGATGAAAGGTTAAGGTAGAATTAATTAAAATAATATTGATTATATGTGATTTATCTAATCATAAAGGAAATGAAATTTGAGCAAAGTGACTGAGGTTTAATTGTGATTGTTTGCATTTGAATATTTAAATTTTTCAAAGAAAAAACCAGTGATCTATATTTTGGCTATATCTTTTGATATATGAAAAATTTGTTCATAGTGTAAAAATTTAACTTGTATATGAATACAAGAAACATATATAAACATAAATTTTAAGATCTGAAAGTGTGTATAGTTAAATATATCAAGGTCCAAAGTTGACTATGTGTTTGATTGTGTTCTGCAAGTAACTCGAGAAGGATATTTGAGCATGTTCTATTGGTATTTAAATGTTTTATGATATCTTAGATATTGGAAAGTATTTTTGAATAATTTTTGATGTTTTATATTATATTTATAGGTTTTAAAAATATATATACTATATGAACAAATAAGTGTAAGTTGACTGTGTTTGTTGAATGCACTAACAATTTAAGTAACCATCTTGCAGATGTAAGTTGAATATGTTCTGAGCAGAGTTGAAGAAGAAAATGAGAATGGATATCTTATATAATTCTCTAAGGCTTAAGATAAGGAATTTTTTGTCATGATATGCCATTTATTAGATATAGAAACTCAAAATAGCTTGACTATATTTTGACTGTATATGATCAGTCTGAGTGGTCATTTTGTGTATGCTATTTTGAGGCTTAGAACATGTGTTGATATGTCTAAAGCACATGGAGGTATAGATAAGGTATTGAAGGGTTCACCCATGTGATCTAATCATATTTATATATGAAAATTTTGAGTAATTGGTCTATAAGTTTGAGAGTATGTTTTTTGTGTATGAATACTTGAAGATCAAGGAGACCTAATTGGTAGGTCCATGTATAGAGTTGGTGTTCCATATTGCATGGAACCTTATGGGTGTAAGAAAGGTGATATTGGAGATATGTTTTATATGTTAAAATCATTGGTAAAGGATGAAGGTGGTCTAATTAATCTCACATGTAATGTGTGGGTATGAAGGCCTAATGATTTTGGGTCTCAACAAGACCTAATGGTGGTTTGGGGATAATGAGGCATTGGAAGACCTATGAAATATGGTTTCTTACATGTAACATGTATTTGGACATTCTTAAAAGGTATAACAAGTGTGATAATCATCTTGGCTAACCAAGATAGATTATACCAAGAGCATGGTATAAGTATAAGGCCTATTTGTTCTAGTTGTGAATTTGTGGAGCCAAACAAAGAAGATAACCTTTGAAAAAGAAGGTAAAAGTCAATAAGGATGATTAAAGAGTGAAGAGGAATAGACATGCTTGTCTGAATAAGGTGCTGAAGGTGATCACATAGGTCATTGGACCTAATAAGCCTAGAAGAGGCAGAATGAGTGAGTATGCTCAAGAGGTTGTTTGAGAGAGTGTGTATGGTGAGCAAAGGCAAGGTAAAGGATATGTGTGCCTAGTGGATAGGTTGAATGATAGAGTAGGTTGATGATGGTGTGTATGACCTATAGGTCATATTTATGATGTCATAATAGGGATCTTTCAGGTTTGAAGATTGAGTTTGAGTGAAGGTGAAGAGTGATAATCAGAGTTCCACCTTCAGGTGTTGAAGACATCAGTTCAAAGGTAGAGATGTTCATAGGTGTTAATGTGGCAACTCAACATATAGGGGGTTGAAGCCTCCTTACAAGGTAAAACTTACTAATAGTCTAGTTGTTGTGGTAGCTCAACTAGATAGGTGTGGTAGTTCCTTATAGGATTAAAGTCTCACTAAAATAAGGTATGGTAGTTCCTTGATCAATTGTACCTGGTCTAAATTGGATATTATCATTATAGGATTGTAGTCCATCTTTCAAGGTTTAGTGGGTTTTATACCCAAATAAGGTTTCCCACGTATATGTTATGTTGATGTAATGTATGCTCTTGTTCATGTTTTGGATGCATGTGGTTTCATGTTTATATTGTTAGATCAAGTTGATGAATGATGGAATGGTTTTGAAAGTAAATGTGCATTGTTGTATATTGATTCAACCCCCCTCTCAGTAGCTACTTCCAACATTGAGATTGCCTCAAATACTTGATTTTGGGAACTATGCTCTGGGGCAACCATCTATCTTATATGTACTTTGTATTGTACTCATTAATGAATATTGTCATGAAAAGTTGTAATTACTTATTTATTGTACATTGAAAACTATGGCTGCAGGCTTGTATCAACCATGGTTGAGTTAATGCAATTATTTTCTATATTCATATTATTTTGTGTTCTCATGATATTGGAGATCAGTGATATGTGATGTAATATGTATTTACTATTCTCACACTTGAGTATTTTGTATGATCTCTGTTTATATTCTCATGGTGTAATTCTATTTATGGTATATGTGTTTGTTTTAAAAAAAATCGCGTATTTCTAGTTAGATCCTAGTGGGGATATTACGTATATGGTGACTCATATATAATATTAGGAAGAGTTTATGTATGATGTAATGACTGATTATAGTGGAGATCTATAGGCATGCTTGTTAAGTCACCAAGTATAGGAGAACACCTTGCCTTGAATACAACTATTTATTCATCAATGAAGTAGGAAATAATGTGTATTCATCCCATGATAATAATATAAAGTTTTAAGTATATAAAGTTATTATAACTCAAGATATACTGTGATACAATGATAATAATGTGTATTCTAAAAACAACAATTATAAAATAGTGGATATAGAGATTTTGTATATCATTTTACTAATTATTATAATATAGTGATAACAATGTGTATTCTAAAAACAACAAGCAAAAATATAAATTTATACAGAGATAATAATGCAAAATGTTTTAAAACCTAGCTATGTATTCATCCATTATGTTTTACCTCAGTTTTAGAATGGAGATTATAAATTATAATAATAGTAGATGGTCTTAAAACATTGACTCAATATAATATATATTAGTGATCTTGTTGAACTCAACTTATAGCTAAAATATGATTAAGTTTAGTAGATCGCTCTATATGGGCATAGGGCTTGTATCTTATGACTAATAACAATGGATTGACAATATAAGTTCACCTAATAACTTATGTCTTATCATTGAAATCATCATAATGGTTATGCTTCTTATACTAGCATATATGTAGTTATAATCATATTAATATCATAATATGGCTTGGATAAATAATGGGAAATATATATAGGCTAAATGTAATCTTTCATTATATTATGATAAGCTTTATGATCTGCATCAGATCACTCATCATATGTAGTATATGAAATAAATTACATATTATGGATATATTACTATAATAAGCTACGTATTAATGAACTAATTAATAGTATGTCTAAAAAAAATATAGGTACAACTATGCCTAATTATCTTATACTTGTACATAGGGGTGTGTTCCTCTAATTATAGTTCCATTGGTGGTTTTAAGCTATATTATTGATTTATGTATAGTAAAGTCTTATTTATGTGTGCATACAATCCCCTGAAAGTATAAAAAATGCTTGAATGGAATATTATATGTATTGTGAGAACTGATACCTTTTTTACTATAACTAGTTGTTTGAATAGAAAATTATACTTCCATTAATTTATACTACTTTATTATGATTGGTTATGGTAATTAGTAGTTGTGTTTAAGAACACTAGACTATGATAATATGGGTTATTATAGAGTGCATTATATTTAGAAACTACTTAAAAATTATAATATAGATATATATTATACCTGAATGGTATAAACTGTAGTTATTATTCCTATTATTTATGTATTAAATAATTTTGTGAGATTTATTCATACGTTTAATGGAATAAATATATGCATTTATATTAATCTTGCACTTAACACGCTTATGATTGCTAGTAGGATAAAATTTATATGAATCTATTTGTTATATTATGTTAACCAAATCTCACATTGCTGATACTGAATAAGTAGTGAGATGGACTTCACTAGATTACTAGCATCACAATGCCAGTTGAAGGTAATCCAATCAAGTGGTGTATACAGATTTGACTGATCCTTAGATCATTAAATTATTGAAAACTTTGGCCTTATTAATGTTAAGAGAGACATTTTCATTTCATGAATATGAATTACATGTTTGTACGATATCTTGATTAGAATAGGTTTCTTTATGATACACCACATGTTTAGTTTTAGAAGTCATACAACAAATGGGTACTAGCTTGTCTCTCTAGATTCCCACACCATCACTATCTACTCATCTATGAAGGGAGGGACATTTCTTGATGGGATTTATGTGGGGGATTATTGATTCATAGTTGGTATGGAATAGTGTTCAGACGATGCTCTTCCTCCTCAAAACAATATTTACTTGAAGATGAAACTTGAGATTACCACAAAAACTAGAGTCAATGGAACTTATGCTCTAGGAAGCTGTGTATTTTATATATGTAAATTGTATTATATTTATTATTAAAATATTATCATGATGAGATGTAATTACTTATTTATTATACAATGATAGTAATAGCTATATGCATATACTAGCCATCACTGAATATCTATAATTACTTTTTGTAGTCAATTGTGATGTGTTTTTTATGATGATAGTGATTAGTGATGTATGATGTAATATGCTTCATTTATAGTTATCATACTTAGAGTATTTTATATGATCACTAATTATATTCTTGTGGTGTAATCTATTTAAAGTATATGTTATTTAAATTTAGAAAAAATGACATAATTCTAGATAGATCCTAATGGGGATGCTACATGTGGTATCAGAGCTACGAATCAAACTCTATGACCTAATGAGTCCATTAATGTTTTCATATCCTTCTGTTGATAGAGAGGAGGATGGTGAAAGCTAGAGTTTCTAGAGAGGGTTCATCAAATTTCAATGACAATAACCCTCTATTTGATCCTAATTGATTTGCCATTGATTAGTCAACAAAAATAGATCAAATTCTTGCAACCATGGATGAGACCAGGGATCATATTATTGCCTTGGATTAGGTAGTTCATGGACATGAAGAGGAAGAACATCAGGATGTACCTGAAGAGCATCCTACTGAGTCAAAAAAACCTTGGGATGTGAGAGCTCATGTATTTGTAGAGTTGGCTAGAGATGTGAAGAAGGTAAACCTACCTAAGTTCGATGGAGCTATTTTGGGTGATGGAGATGAATCATGGCCAATTGAGATGGAAAAGTATTTTGAAAAATTAAACTACTCCAAGATCACTAAAGTAGTATTAGGATCATACCAGTTAGATGGTGAGACAACTATGTGGTGGGATAACAAGAGGTTAGAAATGAATCTTAACTTGACCACCACTATTTAGAGTCAGTTTGTGACTTTGTTTAGGTCATGGTGGATTCCAAAACTTTATTTTGATCAAAATATCATGGACTTATAGAATCTAAAGTAGGGAGACTTATTAGTGAATGAGTATTGGGAGCATTTCACCAAAATTTTGAAGTACATACCTTAGTACCAGGGAGATGAGAGGTTTAAGATCAAAAAGTTTATCATGGGATTAAGACCCCAGATTAGTGGAGAGGTGGATGTTCATGGACCTTTTACAATGGACCAGGTCTTTGAGAAGGTGGTCAAATAAGAACACAATTTAAGTCTCTTTCATAAGATAGGGATAAGTTTAAGTAAAAGTTTAGAAATTATAAGTCAACCTTTAAAAAGAAGAATTGAAAATAGAGGAGTGGAGATTTCAAGAAGCAATTCAAAATTTAGAATGCCAAATTCAACAATTGTTCAAGGAATAAAAAACTAGGTAATGGTTCCAAAGATAGTTTTAAGGGAAACCAATAGATTGACAAGAAAGGACCACCTAGAGGTTGTTTCATTTGTGGACATGACCATTATGATTGTGATTGCACTCAAGACAAGACAAAGAACAAAGGTACTATTTCTCAGTAGGGAAGTTTTCAACAACATATTCATGCAACAATTGATAATCAATAAGCCAAATTTCAAGCATTACCCATAAAATTATTAGGTACTTTATTTGAACATCTAGTTTCCATTTTTATAGATACAAGGGATACAAAATGTTTGATAGCTCCTAAAATGCTTAGTAAGTTTTCTAGAAGAGTTAGAGTAATGGAAAATGCATGGTCATACAGTATGGTAATGACTCAAAAGTCATGGTTGATAAGTGTTTAGTTGAAGCAAAGATTAGGTTTCCCAAATTCACAATAGTAGTGGATCTGTATGTAGCACCACTAGGGTCATATGATGTGATATTAGGAATCATCTGGATTGTGAAACATAATGTAAAATTTGACTTCTAATTGAAGCAAGTTGAGTGTTTGGATGATTTTATAAATCAGACACAAATTTAGGGTGAAAAAAGAGAGTTGAGGCTTAACCAGATTTCTACATTGCAACTCAAGAGGGCCTAGGGAAAAGAGTTTCAAGAATTTATCATCAAGATAAATGAAATGGAGGAATCCAAGGAAACATCTCTGGAATATTACTTATTTCTTAGAGATTTTCATGATGTGTTTCTATAAGAATTACAAGGATTGCCTCCTAGATATGAGTGTGATTTTTTTTATCGATATCATACCTAGTTTAGAACCATAGTCTAAGGCACCATATATGATGACAACCACTAAGTTAGTTGAATTGAAGGCTCAACTCCAAGAATTATTATCTAAGGGGTAAATTAGGTCTAGTGTGTCACCATGGGGTACACCAGTTGTCTTTGTTAAGAAAAAGGATGGTACTCTTTGACTTTGTATTGATTATAAGATGTCAAACAAGGAAACTATTAAAAACATGTATACGATACCTCATATAGATGATATTTTAAATCAAATGCAAGGATAAATTATCTTATATAAGATTGATCTTAGAGTAGGATACCATCAACAAGGGATAAGGGATGAAGATATTCTGAGGACATTATTCAGAACTGGATGTGGGCACCATGAGTTCATATTTTTACCATTTGGGTTGACAAATGCTTCAACAACATTCATGAATATCATGAAAAATGTATTCAAATATTATCTAGATCACTTTGTTTTAGTATTTCTTGATGACATTCTTATATATTCTAAGAATGAAGAGGAACACCTTCAACATCTGGAACTAGTTTTGCAATGGTTATGGAAGCACAAAATATATGTCAAGTTATTTAAGTGCTTATTTTTCTAGGAGAGAGTGTAATATCTGGGACATATTATCTCTACAGATATATCTTAGTATATTTAGTAAAGATAAAAACCATTATGGATTGTTTGGTGCCAAAGAATGTGCATGAGGTAAGAAGATTAATGGGATTAGTAGGCTATTACAAGAAGTTTGTTCTTAATTTTTCCAAAAATATCTAGTCTAATTACCTCTTTAAAACATAAGAACCAAAGTTTTTTCTAGTTATAAAAGTGTGAAGTAGCTTTCCAAAAATTGAAAAGAAGGCTTACTTCGACATCAATGTTAAGAGTTCCTGACCCCAATGGTTAATTTTTAGTGATTATTGACATGTTAGGGGATGGAATAGGAGGAGTCCTTATGTAGGATGGTGCAGTGGTGGATTATGAATCAAGGAAGCTTAAGACTTATGAGGTGAATTATGCTCTCATGACCTGAAAATTGTAGCAATTGTGCATGCTTTGCAAGTGTGGTGGCATTACTTGTTGGGAAAATTGTTTAAGCTCAAGATGAATAACTTAGGACTCAAGTACAACTTTACCCAAATAAATTTGAATACTCATAAGAGAAAGTAGCTAGATTTTTTATCTGATTACAATTTTCATATCAACTATATCAAAGGCAAAAAAAAATAGAGTAGCCAATGCCCTAAGTTGTAGAAGGTACATCACAGTAATAACTACTATCAGAAGTAATTTCAAGGATTGAGTGATTAAATTATTTTTAGGAGATGAATTTTATAATTAAGTTAGAAAAGTATTGTTAGATATTGCTCAAAATTCTTAGTATAAAAGATTCATATTAGAGAGTGATGGTCTTTTGTGTTACAATGAAAGGATGTATGTGCCAGATCAAAAGAACCTATGGAGCACAATGCTAAAGGAACTGCATAATGCCCTATATTTAGGACATCTATGAGTAATCAAGCTCATGAAAAAGCTTAGATCACCATATTTTTGGAAGGGGATCAATAAATATGTAGAAAAATATGTGTCACATTGTTTCAAATATTATCGAGTGAAAGCTGAACAAGTGCATTCAGCTGTGTTGTTATATCCACATGATATATCAAAATGGAAATGGTAGGTGATCAGTATAGACTTTGTCAAACGTTTATTGATGTCATGAAATAGACATGATATGATCTTGGTGGTAGTTGACAAACTAACCAAGATGGCTTATTTTATACTAGGCAATTTGATAGATGATGCACCTACCCTTGTGAAGAGGTTTGTAAAGGAAGTGTATAAGTTGTATGGATTTTCAAAGAAGATCATTTTATATCATGATCCGAAGATGAATTATATATTTTGGGAAACTCTAAATTTAGCTTTGGGTACACAACTAAATTTTAGCACTACATATCACCTAGAGGCTGATGGATATACTAAGTGAGTTAATACAGTGTTAGAAGATCTTATTCATATGTATTATATGGATCAATAGTACAAGTGGGAATATTATCTTTCATTGGTTGAGTTTGCATACAATAACTCATACCAATCAACATTAAAGATGACACCATTTGAGACACTATATGGAAGAAGGTGTAGGACACCAATCAGTTGGGACAGGTTGGAAGATAGGGTTGTCTTTAGACCTGAGATGATTTTAGAAATGGAAGAGCAAGTTAGATTAATCAAGCAAAGATTTATTGAGATCAATGATAGATAGAAGAGTTATTCTGATCTGAAGAGGACAAATAAGTAGTTTTTAGTAGGTGATAAAGTGTTCTTGTGTGTAAAGCCATATAAGAGCTCGATTAAGTTCAGGAAGTTAACAAAACTATCACCAAGATATGTGGGACCCTTTGAGGTGTTAGAAGTGGTCAATCCTATAACATATAGGCTTGCATTTCCACCAACCCTAGCTTGATTACATAATATCTTCCATATTTCTTATCTTAAAAAGTATATAGTTGATCCTACACATGTGTTGGATTATAATACTTTGTAAGTTTTGGATCTCGAGGTGGTCATGGTAGAACCAATAAGAGTAATTAACACTCACAAACTTCATTTGTGTAATATAGAGATGTCACAATGCAAGGTCCTATGAGACCAATACTCTGAGGATAGTGCTATTTGGGAGGATTATGATGATTTCTATAGGTGATTTCCATATTTATTTGATTGATTTGATATTTTTTACTATTTTAATTTTTATACTAAATAGTTTTTTTAATTCAGAACTTATGATTAAATAAGAGTCATTCGGGACAATGACTAGTTTTAAGGGAGAAAGATGTTACATACCAATTCCTTACTAAGCAAACTTAATTATCTATGGATATCTATAGTTAACAATTTGATTTAGTTATTTTAAACTAAGCTTCAAGATAAATACTATTATAGAATAGTCGAATATTGCTTAGATTACATGATACATTGCTATGAGTTAGCTATAGTGTATATGTTTACATTATGATCATGTTGATTTGCTATTTTAGTTATATTTTATGATGTATGTATATCATGATGTTATGGTCTAACTACCTACTTGTGGTGAGTTCGATGCTAGAGAAATCATCCCTTAGATCATGATGGAGGGAGAGCATCATCAGAGAGGGTGGTGTAGATGGAGTTGTTAGAAGATGATAGAGAAACTGACTAAAACTTTGCACACATCACAATATTAATACATGTTAGATGCATAGTTGAATGGTTAGCATAATGTGTTTTATTGCCATTTGAATTAGATAGTTATTTATACATGATTTGATAGCATAGTTTAATGGTTTTATGGAATTCATCTTGCGTGATTTGCATGTGTGACCATTAAATGCTTTTAGAAATGTGATTTGTGTAATTAGTGCAAATTCAAGGTTATTGATTAATGGATTTATCATTTAATTATTTTGATATTTGAATTGTTAATTTAATTAGTGAATATACTAATTATTGTAATTAGTGATAAAATAAACAAAATATAAGAATCTATAAGTAAGAGGAAAAACAAGAAAAAAAGAATAAATTCTTAAAATAAATATAAGGAAAGAAAATTAAAAAATAATAAAAATAAATATAAATTAGAAATGTTTAAATTTAGGGAAAAAAGATATTGATAAAAATAATTAAAAAATAAAGAAAAACAAAAAAAGGGAAAAATCTCAAGGAGAAAAGCTACGACCTTTTTATGTTAAGAGAATAAGAAAGAATATATGGAGATAGAAAAAGGGAGGTACAGCATACAGAGTGAAAAGAAAGGCAACATAGTGGAAAAGGGATTGGAGGAGAAAAGAAGGAGAAGAGGGGAGTAAAGTACAATAGGGCATTCCCAATCAGGTAGTTAATGTATTTAGATTATGTGTATTTATCTGAATTATATACATATGTGTTTGTCTGAATTTGTAATCACATATATGCTAGTTATATATATATATATATATACATCTGCTTAGGAATTGTATAAAGCTATATATATATATATATATATATATATATATATATATATATGAATGCAAATTGAGGTCAAACCAAATGTTAGAAAGTACTTAGACTTATAGGACATTTGCAATGAGAATGATGAACTAGGCATATACTGAATTTAGGTGAAACTTATAGCGACATGATTTTATGTATATAAAAAATTGGGCATATAATGAACTAATATATATATATATATATTCAACTGTATAATAATACTTCATAAATCACTGTATTAAACTAAATATTAAGCTTTTTTATATCTATTTTTTTGGTTATGTAAATATGGAGCCATATGTATATAATAGATGATTCATGTATGCAATTCGATCTAAACTTATTATCTACTATAACCATAATTACATCTACTTATTATAAGGCAATATAAATGACTTGGTATTAGGTGACTTCTCAGTATGATTCTATAGGGTTGTAGAGAGGATTACAAAGTAAGTTAGTCAAGCATTAGTCTATAAACCATGAAACATGATTAAAGAACTAACTAACCAAGCCTATCTATTCCTATGGGAATTACAAAGGATAACAAGAAACAAATGAAAGAATGCAACACCATATTACCTTCCCAAATGGATTCACCATACCCATGTTGCTAAAAAACATGTTCTCTCTTGACCAAGCATCCTCATCTTTGTCAACAATGGTGGTAAGCTCCTCCAATGCCTCAAGAACACTCCATAAAACCTAGGCTCTTGATTGTAAACCACTAAACTAGCCTATCAATGAAGCTTTGTGGAAACAATTTAGCATTATAACTTTGTAATGTTTAAGATTTGAAAATATTTGAGCATAATAAATTTGTACCAAAATAGCTTAGAAATGATGTCCATGGCCTCTCTATTTATATATTTTTGAGATTGGTCAAGATCAACTTGAACCATCCATCTTGAGATGAAGATGTGTGGTTGAGAATAATCCTAATATTTGAAATTAAATCCATAATTATCTTCATCATGACCTTGGAAGAAGGGGCATTGAAGAGGCATGGGAGGCATTAACTAGGCATGGGTGACCCATAATCTTGATATTTTATGCACTTATGGCTTGATGGATGCCACCCCATAGATGATGTCACTAGGTGATGCAGATAATAATAATCAATTTTCAAAAAGAAATATTTAACAACTCTCATGGAAAATCCACTTAAGCTCTTGATTTGGATTACTTAGCCTTAAACAAGGTTAATCAACATTTGTGCAATTATTTGAAAATTGACCCTCAATTAATCAAAATGGTCAAAAAGTCATATTACTGGGTTGCAATTTGACTCGAGAAGAATTAGAAGGTGACGATAGATGCGTTGGAACTGTATTCCCATTTAGGATGTTGTCAACAATAAATAACAAAGGTAGATGATGTATACCAATGAATTAAAAGAAAAGAGTGATTTAGAGCAGTAAATGGTGAAATGGTCATTTTGACTTGAACTGATCTGATCAAAGTTAGTTGGCCCATAAAATGCATTGCCCAATTTAGGGACACTTTGACCTAAATTGGCACTTGTAAATAAAAATTTAAAACCATTTAGGCATTTTATGGATTTTGACCTAAAATGTGCATTTGAGTGCAATTCGAGTAAGATTGACAATTTCAACATAAATGGTGTTAGGAATTAGATGTCTATATTTTGCCCCTATTTGAGAAGACATAGCGAGAAATTCAGGTGAAGAAACATCTTTTCAAAGAAAATAGTTGTCAATAAGAAATTAGAACAGACCCATGATGCCCCCTTGAGAGGGCATACTAGGATGAAAGAGAAGGATGAACTCTCAAAAAGAGAGAGAAAGTGAGAGATTAACCTAGGGAATATATCACATCTAGATGAGCTAATGGTTGCACACATGATTACCATCAATGATCAAAATATAATGAGAGGTATAATAAACCCTAGAGATGAGGGGAATGGGAAAGATACAATCCATAAATGTAAGTGACACATTGTAAATGTACCCAATTTGAGAGTACAAGCTACGCGCTTATGACATTGATCAATATAGAGATAATTTGCACACTAAAATATTTCCATCATGGGTTTTAATGTGGAGGTCTTGGAATTAGAGGAAAAGGGAGAATGTTCTACTTCAAGAAGGGAAGCACCATTAGAATAGGGTCTCAAAAGAGAAGATAATAAGAAGCACTCTAGTAGAGTATATTTAATCGTGATAAAATAGTTGTGACCTAGTAGGGAAAGTTTTGATTAGTGATAAAGATTAAATAGTGATTTTGCCCCTGTAGAGCTTGATTTGATTTGGATGGTGTTTAGATGTTGTGCCCTAGCATGGGAAATTGACAAGCAAAATAGCTCAAGGATATAACAAAAAAGATAGGTTAAAGTGAGTAGGTGCAAACGTACATGCAATGGTGTAATGGCATAGAAATCCATATAAAACCAAGCATATGAGAATGCACAAAGTGATAAGAGAGATGAAAATAAGAATGGAGATAGTTGAGTTGACCTCAATAGAAATTGAGTGCTACCTACATAGTTCCATGGACTCATGTTCCAATATGAACTTTAGGCTAATGTAGTTCACCCAAGTTTGGGAGAGAATGTAATGTGGAAGGATGAAAAATGACAAAGAATTGATTAAACTCATAATGTATGAAAAGAGATGCACATCTAAGAATAGACAACATAACCTAAAATTCATGCTACCTAGAGGCCTAATTCCATATCATGATCCTAGGTTTTGCAAAGTGTTCTTAAGAATCATTCATCAGCACTGATGTTGATGTTAAGACTTTCAGACCCGAGCACAAAGTGTTTGCTAGAGAAAAATAAATTAGGCATCATAAGTATAAATAACTTAAAATGACATAAGATTCCAGTTGCACTGAGCCAATTCAAATGTGAATATCTATAACTAAGGATAATGGTAAAATAATGACCAAAACTAGAGTTATAGTGATTTACATTTAAACAAAAAAGCAAAAACAAAAAAAAAGATAAACATAAATGAACCTAACTTGAAATCAAGATATGATCTATCAAGACTTAAGTAGGAACAAAAAATGTTTAAAATAAAAGGCAAGAACATCTTAACGACATGAGACCAAGATATGAATAATCAAGATCTATGTGGACCATCAAGGTATTCTTGAACACAAAAGAGAAAAGCAAAATCAAACAAAAAAACAAGACAAAGAAACACAAGACCAAGAATGAGACAAAAAAGAATAAAAAGAGAAAAGGAGAAGAAATAAAATGAGAGGTACGAAAGCACAACAAAACACCAAGAAAAGACAACAAAATACCAAAAAAACTCAAATAAATGCACATAAACAAAAACCAAGTTAGTATGGTTTAAAGACATATTTTCATGCATGTGTGGTAGAGGCATTACTTTCCACCACATCATAACAAAGAACAATGCCATGATAATTGTTCCCTAATAAAAGAGGAACAATGACAAAATAAATGGGAAGAGAAGAAAAGGAAGGGGTTGGCCGAGCTGACTCCAGATGTATAAGACAAGTGGATACTACCTACATAGTTTCATGGATGCATGTTCCAACATAAAATTTAGGCCAAATGTAGTTCTCCCAAGAAATGGGATAGAAGAAAAATGATGATTAGACCATCATGATTTATAAAATAAATGGAAGATATGAAAAACAAATGAGAATGGTCTGGCGAACAAGAAGCATATGAGATGAGAAAGAATTATCTTGCAAAATGGTAAGTACGTGGGACAAGATGAAATGAACTGGTGTTCTTATGCTTTGCAAAATGGCAAGAGCATTCTTTCTTAACATTTACTCACAAAATGGTGAGAGCGTTCAATATTAACAGTTTCCATAAAATGGTGAGAACATTCTTAACAATTGATCATAAAATGGTGAGAGCGTTGAAACTTAATAATTAATCACAAAATGGTGAGAGTGTTCTTTCTTAATAGTTACTAACAAAATGGTGAGAGCATTCAAACTTAACAGTTACTCACAAAATGGTGAGAGCATTCAAACTTAACAGTTGCTCACAAAATGGTGAGAGAATGGGTTGGTGGAATGGGAATGTACAAATGTATAGAAGTGTGAGATAATGTTTTTGTTCTTTTATGGATCATTTTCTGATATTTTTGGTATTTTCAAAGTATTTCTAATGTTTTGACATTTTTGGGATAAAATATGCACAAGGTGGGCCCATCTAGTTGAGGAGATGCACATCTTGAGAGTAGAGGTTCCAATAAGATAGCTAAGATGGTTACAATGACCCATGCTCACAAATCGGTGAGAGCTAGGATCTTGATAAAACAAGAAAGTAGAAAAATACTTGTACTAAAAAGATGAAGCTATTTACCTATCAGAAGCTACACAAGATTGTCCTAGCTGAATTACTTTGTAGAACCACTACTAAAGATGTTCGTAATGCTTATGAGACATAATTGAGATCATAATTAGTCAAGGGACAATTTTTCAAGTTTATAACATGTCCTAGACATAACAAAGAATATGCATCTTTCAAGAGAGCAATCTAAAATGGGATGAAGAATGTGTTTAGAGTGCCAAGAGTTCAAAGCCTTTACCATTGAAATTCATGAAAAGTGGGCTAGGGTAGTATAAAATACGTGTAAGGTAAGATAAAATGGTGGTATAAAATTATGACAACACAAATTGCCCCCAAGTCAGGGTTCTTTTAGACAATGGTTCAAAGTTGTTCATGTATAGAACCTCTTAAGGTGTACAATGTTTATGGGCTCTAAAAGTTCTTCACCATTAGGTTTAGCCAATTAGGCTGAAACTTGCCTTTCTTTTTAGGTTCAACATTCACGTTCTTATGGTTCTATATCAAAACTAAGACACCAATCTCAAACTCTTGAGGGAGAATGTATTTTTTGTAGCTTCTCTAAAATTTATTCTGATAGGCCTACAAGTTTTCTAGGGCAGCCAAATGCTTACCATCAAGAAGTTCTAGTTCTTGTAGCCATGAGGCTCTATAGTCTTCATCATCTTCAATGTGATCTAATGATATTCTTAATTATGGGATCTCAATCTCGATCAAGATGATAGATTCAATGCCAAAAATAAGGGAGTATGAAGTAGCTCCAGTTGGGGTGTGATGATTGGTTCTATAAGCCCAGAGGGCATGAAAGAGTTGCAAGTGCCAATTATGGCCAGCATCATTGACAATCTTTTTAAAGATGGTTAGAATGGTTTTATTTGATGTCTCAGCTTGTCCATTTCTGTGTAGGTTATATGGAGTGGATTTCTTTTGGTTGATCTTGAATTTTGCACAAAGAGATTTCACATCTTAGTTTATAAAAGATCCACCATTATCAGATATAATACGGGCTAGGATGCCATTTCGATAGATGATATGGTAATGAATGAATTTGGCTATTTGTTTCCTGATAACATATGTGAGAGGAATGGCCTCAATCCATTTGGTAAAGTACTCAATCATAATCAAAATGTGCTTATGGCCATCTAAAGATGTTGGGTTAATTTTCCTAATGAGATCAAGAACCCATGTTGAGAATGGCCATAGTGTTGTAATCGGATGTAATGGTAAGGAAGGTGCATGTATCAAGTTGCCATGCTATTGACATGGAAAATAATTATTTACATAATTACAAGCATCTATCTCCATTTTGGGCCAATAATACCCTATTCTAAGAAGTTTCTTTTATAAGACTACACCATTGGTATGGGCCCCACACATTCCTTCATGAACTTCCTTTAGTGCCAGCTTGTATTGTCCCAAAGATAAACAATGAAGAAGCATTCCATCATAGAATTTTTGATAAAACATGTTTCCAAGGAGGATATAACATGTTAGGTGATGAAGGAAAAGTTTTTATTGGTTATTAGAAAGGTCAGTAAGAAAGACATGGCTATGGAAATAGTTATAAAAATCTTGGTACCATGGTAGCTTAGGTGAGAGATTAGGATCAGTAATGGTGCATATCCTCTCTGAATCTAATAAAATATGTGCTAGCTAAAGAAGATTTTCAATCAAGAACTGATACTCTTTAGCACTGTCATGTGTTTGAATCATGAAACCAATTGTTGCCATGGTATCGACATACCTATTGTTGACTCATGGAACTTGCTCAAAATACAGATATTTAAAATGTCTTTTAAGGTTATCAACAATTTGCTTGTAAGGGACAAGCTTATCATCTTTTGTTTGATACTAATAAATTGTCTGATTTATGATTAGCTATGAATCTCTATAGAACTTTAAGCTTTGAATATCCCATTGTATGGCAAGATGGAGCCCTGCAACCAATGCCTCATATTTGGCCATATTGTTTGTACACTAAAATTGTATATGGAAGGCTTTGGGGATCAAATCCCCTTGTGACATTATCAACAATATTCCAGCTCCAGATCCTTGGGATGTGAAGGATCCATCAAAATAGAGTGTTCACTATTCAGGCTCTTATGATGCTTATTCTATCGTCATGATAAAATCATCTAGAAGGTCAAAGTTGAGAGGTTGAGTGGCTGTAATAGGAGATTTTTCAAGTTGGTCTACAAGAATCTGCCCTTTGATTGCCTTCTAATTCTGGTATTCAATATCAAACTCATTAAGGAGCATAATACATTTAGCCATGCATCCTTGAGAGCTGATTTAGATAAGAGGAACTTGAGAGGATCTACCTTGGTAAAGTTTTGTTATTTAGCATACAATGTCATAATTTTTGAGTGGTGAACACCATATCTAAACATGACTTCTCAATAGGCATATAATTATGTTCATAGGCTACCAATGTCTAGCTTAAATAATAAACTACGTGTTCCTTACCATGATCATCATGCTGAGCTAAAAGTGCCCCTAGTGTATATTCTATGATTGATATGTAAAGAAGCAGTGGCTTTCCTTGTGTTGGAGGGTGTAAGACCAGTAGATTAGCCAAGTATGTTTTAAGCTTTTCAAATGTTATCTGACAATATTCATCCCATTGAAATGTCACCCCTTTCTTTGAGAGATTGGTAAATGGGTGTCACTTATCTGTTAGTTGAGAAATGAACCTATGTATAGACTCTATCTTGCCTTGTAGACCCCATAACTGTTTAAGATTGTTAGGTGGAGGCATTTTCATAATATTGGTGACTTTTTTAGGGTCGAATTCAATCCCTCATTGTGATACAATGAACCCTAGTAATTTTCCTGAAGTGACTCCAAAGACACATTTCTTAGGATTCAAGTGGACTTTATATACATGAAGCCTCTCAAATATTCTTCATAGAATGTTAGGGTGTCTAGCTCTTGTTCCTGATTTTACTAGTATATGATCAACATATTCCTTGACAATGTCATGCATCAAGTCATGGAATATGATAGTCATTACATGCTGATATGTGGCTCCATCATTCTTCAAATTGAATGGCATGACTTGGTAATATAATATTCCTCATAGAGTGGTGAACGTGGTCTTATTATTATCTTTAGGGGCTATCTTGATCTGATTGTAACCAAAAAATCCATCCATTAAGGATAGTATCTCATACCTAGTAGTTGAGTAGACAATTATGTCAATTTTGGGTAGAGGAAAATCATCTTTGGGACATGCCTTGTTGATATCATGAAAATCAATACAAACATGTATGCGTGAGGTATTTTTACTTACTGGAACTATGTTAGAAATCCATTTAGAGTAGTCCAATGGTCTGATAAAATTGGCTCCTAACAACTTCTCCAACTCAGCCTTAACTAAAAGGATGATGTGTGGATGTATCTTTCTTAACTTTTTCTTGATTGGTTTAGCATCAGGGTGAACAACTAGATGATGCACAACTAAATCTGGATCCAAGCCTAGCATGTTAGAATATGCCCATGCAAAGATGTCTATATATTCCTTAAGAATGGATATAATATGCTCACGTTCTACTTCAGTAAAGGAAGCTCCAAGATAAAGATTTTTGGGATCCTCATGGGTTCCCAAATTCACTTTTGTTGTGCTCTCCATAAGGAGTGTGGATCCATATTCTAATATTGTAGGTAATGTATGGCCATGATCATCTTTTTTTTCCATATCTCCTTTTTGTTCCTCCCAAAGATCTAAATAATATGAAGAATCAAAATTTGCCTTCTTAGGTAAAGGCCAATTGGCAAAGACCTTTAGAAAATGAAGAGCAAGATGCTCAAATATTTGATGTTATTCTGAAGAGATGCTTGTAATAGCTATGGAACTTGGGCGAGATGGACTTTCTACATCCTGAGGGGATGAGCAAACTTTCCCACTTGGAAGCACCTGAAACATGTTTTCACTCAAAGGCTTGTATTTTTCTTTACTTTTTCCTTGATCAACAAGTGCCTTAAAGAGGTTTTCACCTGAATATCTTGATGTTTATTCTTTATTATGATTGAGAAAGTTTTTTTTCTCTCTAAAGTAGGTAGAAGGATTTAATGAAAGATCAAAATCTTGTTTATGATCACCAATCGGGAATGCATCTTGTAGGCCCATGCATTCTACAATTGATTCCTCATTTTGAAACTCATTGAGGCATATGACCAAATTTTTCCAATCCCAATCTATGAGTTCAAGATGGCAAAGGCATACGTTAAATGAGGGTTTGCTTCAGGATGGGAAGCACCAATGGTAAAGATACAATGTCCTACTTTAGGAAAGGAAGCACCACGAGGACAAATTTTTACTTTAAGATAAGAAGCTCTAATAGGTGTTATGGTCAATATGGCATTTGAATCAACAAGCTCATCAATAAGGCTATAATGGGACGTTACATCACTACTAGGAGTCTCATTACCAGTCACTTTGGAAGAATCACTATGAAATGTTATGAGGTCATCCTCTAGTGGTTTAAATATGAGACCATGATTCCCATTGACAACTCTAGCTGATAAGGCCTCTAAAATTCCTTGCACATAGGGGCCAAGGCCTTTCCCTGTATAGTTAAAATGATCCATTATCCTATTAGGGATAGGATACTTTGGATTTTAAAAACAATCCACAAGGCCCTTAGAATATAACCAATCTCCCTCAGTAAAAGTCTCTTAATCTTTCTTTGGTATGATTACAAGTAAAAAAACCATAGGAGGTTTTGGTTGTCAAATATGATCGGGTCTATTAGGAGTTTGGGAAGTTTTAGGCCTACCAAATTTTTTAGGGGATTTTGGTAATTTTGAAATATGGAGGACATCCTTCACATGATATGTGGAAATGCTTGCCTCTTTAATAACCACCTGCTTGGCTAGAGTTGCAGGAAATGGATTAGTTGAAGTGGAGGCTAGATCACCATGGTCTATATAATTAGATGGAGATGGATGAGAAATGATGGCTTTGTCCTTTTTTTAAATGAATTTAGAACCTAGGCAATAGTTATAATTATGAAACTCTACTTTGAGATGTTTTCAATCTTAGTATGGTTATTAATTAGCAGCAATAGTAACCTCAATCCCATCATGGGGAAACTTTAGGTATTGGTGAAGAGTAGATAGAACTTCATGTACTTCATGGATCCAAGGAGGACCAAGAAGTATGTTATAAGGAATATTGATATCCATAATATGGAATAATGTGTGATGAGAAATAGCCCAAACCATGACTTGTAACCAAATTGTATCAGATGATTCCCTCTTGGTGTTGTCATAAGCCTTGATTGTAATAGTCTCTAGCTAAATGTCTTTGTTTATGTAACCCAATCATCGCACCAATTTAAGAGATATGATGTTCAGCCTTGAACCATTATCTATAAGAACCTGCTTGATCTTGTGATCTGTAATGATTATTTCAATGTATAGTGGGTTATTATAATTTGGGCCAAGGGTGGATATGTCCTTTTGATCAAATGTGATTTGCCAAAATTAAGACAAATGTCCAATTAGGTTTTGGAATTGATCAAGGTTTATATCATTAGGCACAATAAACTCTTGTCAAAGTTTATTGAAGGTGGTTCTATGGACATCAAATGTTTGCAAGAGTTCTAATATGGAAATTTGCATAGGGGTTTTATCTAATTGGTCCATTATAATATAAGGCCTTTGAATTATGGATTAAACTAGTTTAGTCTTTATTGGAATAGTATTCGGCTTTGGAACCATTGGCATAATGTTCTCATTGGGTTTATGGAAAGAAGTGGGTAAAGGGCTCTGTATGGTAACTTGTGGGTGTCTAGTTGTAACTACACAACCTAGAGGTGGTAAGGAGTCATTATAATTATAAGGATGAGGCAAAGGGCCTTAGATGGTGATTCATGGGTGATTAATGGTATAGCTATAATTTTGGGTCAGCGAGGAGCCTCTAGAAGAATGTACTATTGTTCAAGATTAGTAACTCATGCAAACAGAGTAGCAACATGATGATGCAAAATTGACATGGTATTACTAGGGCAAGAGGGTGATGAAACTATAATGATGGGTCTCATGTTATGAGGAATATGAGATTAGCCATGAGACGTCACATGAACAGTGGTAATGTGGGTTACAAAAATGTGTCCCACAATATTATTGTAGTCATAAGGCACATTGTTATAAGCCACATTATTAGTGTGGGGATCATGATCTCGATTATGCTCATTATGATTTTAACCCTATTGTTGGTTTTGATTTTGCCTTTGTCTTTGATTGTGACCATTTTGATTATTTCTTGGTGGTGGTGGATCATGTCAAGGAAAGGGGTCTTTGTAGATTCCCATATCTTGATTTATGTCTTGATTAGGGGCCAAATTACTTTATAGCTCATCATTTTCAATAAAATCCTCCATAATATGTCACAATTGAATTTAATGATATGCACTGTGACTAGAACCATGATGAAAGTTACACCATTTGTTCTCTTTATACTAGTCTAGTTTTGGCTGATCTTGAGGAAATGGCCTTGATAATGGCCATATAATTAAGTTAACTACAATGAGCTTTTGTAATATTTCTTCAACTGATTCTCCTAACTTGCTAAAGACTCTAAAATTGTTATGAAATGTCCTTTGTGGAGGTTGTCTCTGAAAAGTAGGTAGTGGATTTGAGGGAGTTAATTGTACATTTAGAGGAGGCATAGTCTGTACCATTTGTATATGTTTTTTTTTTGTCACCCCATTTTTGATCATGTTCTTTTTTTTTTGAAAGCCCATAGACTTATCTTATGTAACTATTTGAGGGGCTGGTGATTTATTCTAATTAGATGCTTGTCTTTGTGCAAAGATATTAACAAGGCCCCTAGAAATAAGAGCCTTCTCAATTTGCACTCATTTGTCAATAATTTATTTAAATGAGTTAGCATAAGCTAAACATAGATTATGCACAAATTTGGGATGCAAACTCTATGTAAAGATATCAACCAACTATTTATCTAGTAAATTATGTTGAAATTGGCCTACCAATGTTCTCCACCTTTGTAGATATGCAGTAAAACTTTCACCATCACACTATTTAGCTTTGCATAAGTCAAAAATGATAAATTTATGTTTTATGTTGTATGATAAATGGTTAAAAAACTTTTTTGATAAGTCATTCCAATTTGTAACTAATCCCTTGGGTAATTTAAGTATCCAATCAAATGCTTGTCTTGCTAAACTTCATGGAAATAGTCGTAATAAGTACTTGCTACTATAAGCAACCTTTTGACACAAGATGAATAATGCTTATATGTGTTTGTAAGGATCTCCTTTCCCATTTTATTTGTCAAATTTGGGTGCCTCAAAGTGAGGTAGAAAGGGGTTTTGGATAATAGATAAGTCAAATGGATATGGGCATATCTCATCAAATTTGTACTTTTTGACTCTATTGTTCATCTCCAATATTTGGACAATTTCCTTCATAGAATTCCATTCTTGCATGTTTGGTGCATTTTTGGATTGGATAATATGCTGTTGGGGTAGAATGTACCGCTAATTTTGTTGTTGTTAGGGTGGAATGTGCCCCTATTTTTGTTGTTTTTGGGGTGGAATGTGCCCTTGGTTTTGTTGCTATTGGGGTGGAATGTCTCCCTGATTTTGTATGGATCTATAAGGAGCATATACCTTTTGATCCATTATTTGGTTTGGATTTGCTACTTGAGTTGAGAATATAGGCTATTGATTCTTGGATTGTAAAACATTCCCTGAATTTGGCTATTTCACATTTTGTTGATTTTGGAAATGTCTATGTTTATTTACCCATCTTTGGTTTATTTGGGAGATTTCCTCAATTCGAATTGAATGTTTGGGTTTCTGAGTTTGTAAAGTAACAAGAGGTTCTTGATGATTGAAGAATGTATGTTCCATGTCAAATGGAACATATTATAAAGTCTCTTATGACTTTAACTATTCATTTAGATTACCTTGATACGCTATGGTAATGTTCTCATCCAATATTGGTTGCATACTGTCTACCATATCTTTATGTTCTTTTGAAGCCTTATTGTGATTAAAGTGGTAATTAGGGATTTAGTTAAGTCTATGACAAGTTAATCTGCATATTGTTGACTTATTATCTTGATCTTAGCTAGAAGATCTGGATTTATGGGTTTTGACTCTATTTGTATTTCCTTTCCTTTGTTAGAAGAATAAGGTATGCCTATTTATGCAAAAGCTTGCTCTTGCCATCATTGTTCTCTTTCTCTAATCAAGGTATACAATTGTTCTGTAGGAAAGTCAGAAGGTAGTATAGCACCTGTTTCTATCAATCTAAGAAGGGCTTCATCTTGATCTTCTCAGGGTTGATATTCATTGTAATCATCTTCAAATCTTACTATTGTGGGGATATCATAAAAAACAACAAGGTTATCTTAACCATCATAAAATTGCTCATCCTCATAACTAAGGCCATAAGAGGCCCCACTATGAGTGAACCTTTGAGTCATGTTTAAAAAGAGCTGATCTGTGCATTTGACTAACTTTGGACCAATGTTCGATAACCAATCAAATTATGCTTTGGCTCTCTTTTTAAATAAATAACCAAGGTACCAATGAGACTATAAGGGAGGATGGTTTGAAACCACACACAATTTAGAAGATTTGGTTCATGAAATTATTCAACCTTTGGTAAATTTGAAATCGTATAGATCGAAAGAGAGTAAGGTAGCTCAAAGACCCAAGGTGAAAACTAGTACACCAAAGCCTAGATCCTTGTGATATACCCACACTAGAAAAGCTAGTTTCAACTTCAACTAGTTGACCCTATAAGTTTAGAGGAAATCTCTTCGGATTATGAAGAAGACAAAATGAACTAAGAAACTCAAGATGTAAAGACATACGTGAATCACTAAGTATAAATCTAGGACCAAATAGGCAACACAATGTCACCCCATGATTCTAGTAGGATAAAATATGTTTTAGGACCCAAAGAGTGAGTGATACGCAAGATAAATTGAGACTACAAAGATGATAATGTGATTTTGAGTCTTAATAAATAACCTTCAATCCAAATAGAAAATTTAACCCAATTTAAAACAAACTTAGTGCACAAATGGCAAACCCACTTTGACGCACCAAACCTTAGAACTCAGAAAGGTTCAATTTTGAATGTGGATTATAAATGAAGGATTTAAACAAATTGGGTAAAAGTTATAGACTCAATTGGGTAGCATGACTGTGCCAAAGTGGATGTCATGACACAAATCTTTTGATAACAAATTGAATAAGGAAAGGATGAATTTTCCATTTAGACAGTGTAATACCTCCCTTGCTCAAGAAAATTGAGGATAATGTGTTTTGGTTAAGTTCATTATGTTAACAAGCAGTTTAGACACAAATCAAGACCAAGTAAGCTAATGACAAAAAAACAAATGTCTTAAGTCTAAACTAACAGATATGGCAAGGTGGGGTCTACTAAACTATCAAGTTTTGAACATTCTATGGGAATCAATTGCATAATGACTTTCCTGTCAAACAATGCAAAATAAAAGCATGGGTTTTGGGTCCATATCATTTAGGTTATTTTAAAAGGTTCTAGTCCTTTATGCAATGACTACATTCTATTGTTCACTTAGTGTAGTGTGATGTCCAAAGTGCCACTATGTCCCATATGAAATTCTAAAGGAGTCAAATAAAGTTAATGCTGGGAGGTGAAACCCTGGGTCAAAGCTTTCCTAAAGAACTTGCAGGAGGTGATGAAGTCCCCCTCGCAAACCAAGAAGCATAAAAACAAAGAAAACATGAAAATAGAAAGACTTTAGGGTCATTTTCAAGGTCACCCAAACTTTGATGAGTTTTTGGGGAGTGCTTTAGATGGCTTTTTTTCTAAGTCTTGGACTAGGCTATTTGCAATAGGAATGGCACTTTTGATTCTAATGGTTTCCTATAGGGGAACAATCGAAGAGCATACATGCAACATACCTTTCTTTTCCAAACAAAATTAATCTAATCAACTATTGCAAACAAAAATTGACAAGTGTGTTCAATTTTAAACCCAAATAAAGTGTTTGGTGGTGTTCATTTGACCCCTTGGTCTTAGTTGTAAATCATGAAAAACATTCACCAAAAACGTCTAAAAATTCTTAGCTAAACACCAAAACAAAGTTACTAATCAATTTTTTTAGGCATGAAAAGGTGATTTAAACATGTTTTAAGAAAGTTTTAAACTTGATCCTGTAGCAAAATTGTTAGCATGTCCTTTAGCTTTAAAGCCCTTTAGAATTTGAAACAAGAAACTTTGAAAAAGTAGGTCTCAGGTTTGTGTTTTTGGAAAAACATAATGACCGACGTCAATCAATACCATTGACATTAGTTACAGGTAATCAAGATTTGACCAATGTCAGCTTTGCTAACCAGTATCGGTTAAGTTAGTAAATGATGTCGGTATTTTTGTCGATGTCAATTATTGTGTAAAAACCATGGTAAACAAAAATGGAAAAATAAAGTTAGAAAATTAATTTGAAAGAGTTTTAAGAGCTCAAATGAATTTTTTAAAGTTGCAAAAGGATCTTCTTTAGGTGTAGGATGTGTCTGGTCCCATTGGGTGTGCCAAGATGTAGAGAGGAATACAAATCAAGTTATTCAAGCATTAGTCCATAAACCATGAAACATGCATAAAGAACTAACTAACCAAGCATATTTATTCTTATGGGAATTACAAAGGATAACTAGAAATAAATGAAAGAAGGCAACACCTTATTACCTTTCCAAATGGATTCACCATACCCATGTGGCTCAAAAACATGTTCTCCCTTGATCAAGCATCCTTGTCTTTGTCAACAATGGTGGTAAGCTCCTTTAATGCCTTAAGAACACTCCATCAAACATAGACTCTTGATTGTAAACCACTAAACTAGCTTATCCATGAAGCTTTGTGGACATAATTTAGCATTATAACTTTACAATGTTTAAGCTTTGAAGATATTTGAGCATAATAACTTTGCACCAAAATAACTTAGAAATGATGTCCATGGCCTCTCTATTTATAGATTTTTGAGATTGGTCAAGATCAACTTGAACCATCCATCTTGAGATGAAGATGTGTGGTTGAGGATAATCCTAATATTTAGAATTAAATCCATAATTAGCTTCATCATGACCTTGGAATAAGGGGCATTGAAGAGGCATGGGAGGCATTAACTAGGCATGGATGACCCATAATCCTGATATTTTATGCAATTATGGCTTGATGGATGCCACCCCATAGATGATGTCACTAAGTGATGTAGATAATAATAATCCATTTTCAAAAATAAATATTTAACAACTCTCATGGAAAATCCACTTAAGCTCTTGATTTGGATTAATTAGCCTTAAACAAGGTTAATCAACATTTATGCAATTATTTGAAAATTGGCCCTCAATTAATTAAAATGGTCAAAAAGTCACATTACTAGGTCATAATTTGACTCAAAAAGAATTAGAAGGTGACTCTAGATGTGTTGGAACCATATTCCCATTTAGGATTTGCCAACAAAAATAACAAAGGTACATGATGTGTACCAATGAATTAGAAGAAAAGAGTGATCTAGAGCACTAAATGGTGAAATGTTCATTTTGACTCAAACTGATTTGATCAAAGTTAGCTAGCCCATAAAATGCATTGCCCCATTTAGGGATACTTTGACCTAAATTGACACTTGTAAATAAGAAGTTTGAACCATTTAGGGAGTTTTAAGGATTTTGACCTAAAATGTGCATTTGAGTGCAATTTGAGCAAGATTGACAATTTCAACATAAATGGTGTTAGGAATTGGATGTCTATAAGGGCAACATGATATATAAATAAAATTTACTTAGCCTGATTTGGCGAATATACTTGGTAATTGAAGATATCAATGAGTCTATCTATTGAGGCAATTTGAGCACTAGTATATATAGTAATCATATGTATTTGAATGAGGTGATTTGATTAGTTATAGATAGAGATGAGAAGATATTTCAGGATCTGTATGTAGAATTTGAATAGTAGTATATATATATATATATATATATATATATATATATATATATATATATATATATATATATATATATATATATATATATATATATATATATATATATATATATATATATATATATATAAGGTGACTCATACATAATATTAGGAATAATTTATGCATGGCGTAATGATTGATTATAGTGGAGAGCTGTAGGTATGCTTGTTAAGTCACCCAGTATATGAAAACACCTTGCCTTGAATACAACTATTTATTCATTGTCGAAGTAAGAATCAATGTGTATTCATCCCGTGATAATAATATAAAGTTTTAAGACTATAAAGCTACTATAATTAAAGATATGTTGTGATACAGTGATAATAATGTGTATTCTAAAAATAATGATAATAAAATAGTGATAAAGTGATTTTGTATATCATTTTAATAATGAATTATAATACAATTATTACAATGTGTATTCTAAAAATAATGAGCAAAAATATAAATTTATACAGTGATAATAATGCAAAATGTTTTAAAACCTAGCTATGTATTTATCCATTATCTTTTACATCAGTTTTAGAATGTAGATTATACATTATAATAATATTAGATGGTCTTAAAACATTGATCTGATATAATATACATCAGTGATTTTTTTGAACTTAACTTATAGATAAAATAGGATTAAGTTTAGTAGATCACTCTATATGGGCATAGCGCTTGTATCTTGTGACTAATAATAGTTAACAAACAATATAAGTTCACCTAATAACTTATGTCTTATCATGTAAATCATCAAAAAGGTTATGCTTCTTATACCATCATAAATGTAGTTATAAGCATATTGATATCATAATATGGCTTGGGTAAAGCATGGGAAATATATATAGCTAAAACATAGTCTTTCATTATATTATGATAAGCTTTATGATATGCATCATATCACTTATCATATGTAGCATGTGAAATAAATTACGTATTATGGATATGTTACTATAATAAGTTATGTATTAATGAATTAAATAATAGTACGCTGAAAAAAAAAAGGTTGTACAACTATGTCTAATTAGCTTATACTTGAGCATAGGGGTGTGTTCCTCTAATTATAGTTCCATTAGTGGTTTTAAGCTATATTATAGATTTTTGTATAGTAGAATATTATTTATAGATGCATTCAACCTCCCAAAAGTATAAAAAATGCTAGAATGGAATATTATATGTTTTTTGAGAACTGAGAATTTCTTTGCTATAACTAGTTGTTTGAATAGAAGCTTATGCTTCCATTAATTGATACTACTTTATTATGACTAGTTATGGTAATTAGTAGTTGTGCTTAATAATACTAGACTATGATAATATGGGTTATTATAGAGTGCATTATATTTGGAAACTACTTAGAAATTGTAGTTTAGATGTATATTATACCTAAATGGTATAAACTGTAGTTATTATTCCTATTATTTATGTGTTAAATAATGTTGTGAGATTCATTCACACATTTGGAGGAATAAATGTATGCATTTAGATTAATATTGTACTTAACACATTTATGATTGCTAGTAGTATATAAACTATAGGAATATATTGGCTATATTATGTTAACCAAATATCGCATTGCTGATATTGAGTAAGTAGTGAGATGGACTTCACTAGCTTACTAGCATGACAATGCTAGATGAAGGTAATCCAATCAAGTAGTGTGTATTAATTTTACTGATCCTTAAATCACTAAATTATTGAAAAATTTGGCCAAAGTAATGTTAAGTGAGACATTGTCATTTCATGAGTATGTTTTACATGTTTATGTGATATCTTGATTAGAATGGCTTTCTTTGTGATACATCGTATGTTTAGTTTTAAAAATCATACAACACATGAGTACTAGCTTGTCTCTCTAGATTCCCATGCTATCACTATATACTCATTTGTGAAGGGAGGCCATTCCTTAATGGGATTTTATTGGGGGATCATTAGTCCATGGTTGGTGTGGAAAATTGCTCGGATGATGCTCTCTCTCCTCAAAATAGTACTTACTTGGAGATGACACTTGAGATTGCTACATAAACTAGAGGTCATATAACTTATGCTCTTGGGAACCATGTATCTTATATGTGTACATTGTATTGTATTTATTATTGAAATATTATCATGATGAGAAATAATTACTTATTTACTTTACATTGATAATGCTTGTACCAATCGTGATTGAATATCTGTAATTACTTTCTGTAATCAATTATGATGTGTTTCTTATGATGATAGTGATTAGTGATGTATGATTTAATATGATTCATTTATATTTATCATACTTAGAGTATTTTATATGATCATATGTTAGATTCTTGTGGTGTAATTTATTTAAAGTATATGTTGTTTAAATTTAAAAAAAAATCATGTATTTATAGGTATATCTTAGTGGGGATGTTATAATTTTTGGTTGATGTAAGATTACACAAACTCTTGGATGCTCATGCATCAAACACAAAATCGATATTTATAAAATGATCACATAGATGGAATAAGTGGTAAAACCACCCTTTTGGCCAGAAATGGTAATGACCTTATTCCCTTCTAACATACCAAGCACTTTAGCTGATTATCATGTTTCTTCTTCCATTTTTGACTCATTTTTGGTTTTAAAACATTTCTTCTCTTCTTATCTTATCTTTTAATTTTATCATTTTTGGGATTGAACCCACCATATCCTGTCCACCTCCACCAAATTATTATATTTTTCTCTCTCTATATTATTATGGGATGAAACCTACTTTCATTCAGCCACCACCACCACCACCAAATGCCTTCATCATAATTATTAATCTAGCCTTCATTGGCTTTGAACCAATCACATCCATCTAGGCTGAAATGTTATCTCATCTCCAACATTAACATAGTAGACTCAACATACATTTGGGCATCCAAATGATTACCTATAACTTCTATTACTACCTTTAGGATAGTCTTCACCTCCTCACCTTTTATTTTCCTAATTGATATGTCAAGAAAATCTTCCACCTCTACTACAACATCATATTCTTATCCATATGCTTGGGATGATAACAAACTTAGATGCTTCATCTCATCTTTGCATTGTTTCATTCTCATCTTCTTTATATCGGCTCCAAGCTAATTATTATCTCCTTCCTTTACCACAACCATTTCATATTTAAATAACCTTGCAATTTCTTTGTCCTTATGATAAAAATGCATACCTTGAATCATAAGAGTTTCTTCTCCAATACCTATCTTGGATTTTACCACATATGTAACATAGAATTTAATATTCATTCCTCTTAGTAGAAACATGTCCACTATATCTATCTCTTTGCTTGCCTCTATGCCACATGAGTGACATTATTCATCTCTCCTTATCCAAATGATAATTCGAGTGATCTCTATTTCCAAATCCTTTGATATGCACCATGGAGTCGAGGACCAAGTGTGTGGGGATAAACCAAGTTTGGTTATGTAGAGTGAATATGTAGAGATGTATTTAGATAGAATGATCAAAACACATTCAATGGAGTAAAAGTCTTATTTACAAAAATGAAACTTCTATTCAATAGCAAAGAATAGGTAATGGTACAATGTGCTACAGTGTATGTATATAGAGTAGATGTGCAAAGGAAACTATCTATGTTATGATCATGTGTGGTATAAAATACAATGTGCTATAGTTTTGTGTTATAAAATAGATATGCAGAGCATGGTATTTATGTTATGACTATGTATTACATCAACCTGAATAATTATGGAATTGAACCTTTGGCCAGATGCATATGTTACATATTTAACATACATGATTACAAGGGCAATCTCAAATAACTTTTTTGGAGTAAAACAAATGTGGAGTTGAAACAACTCACCCTCTTTGCATGCTGATAGTGGAGTCTCCAACTAGGTGATGACCACTAATTTGGTGGCACAATTGCTTAGTATTCACTAACGGCCATGATCCCAATAATTCTAGTTGATAGATAATGATGATCAATCTCAAGATTCCTGGTTGATTTTGGGTGATTAATCAAGACACGTAATCAGGACAAGCCAACACATGATTATGATGAAGTGGGGCCCAATGGAGAAAGCTAGTCTATGAGTGGATGCCATTGAGGTGCATAAGACTATGAGTTGAGGGGTTCATAGTGAGATGTGTAGGCTATGATCTAAGGTGTTCAATGTACATAAGTATATGAGCAGGAATGAGACTTGTGTATGAGAGTATGAGTAGGTTTCTTAAAAAGGAATGAATAGGAATATGTGAGAGGTGTGAGCTCTTCATAGTTGAACAAATGAGGAGTGTGTTTGGATATGTAGAGGCTGCATAGAGTTTATACACATATAATTTTCCCTTTATAAAAAATAATAGTCTCCATTACATTGGTGTGTAACTGAGGAAACTACACTTGAAGTTTCTAAAAATTATACTACTTAGATTGATTAGCATATTATCCAACCTTGACCACTCAAAAAATTTGATGTGTACCATGGAAGGTATGCATATCTATCACTTCGATGATCTGGGCCTTATCTATAGGGTGCAAGTGTTTGGGATCCAAATCATAAAGATGTTGTTTCACTACTAGCTTAAGAAGTGGCAAAGTGTAAGGCTTGAAAAGTTCCACATTGAATATTGGGTGCATTCCCAAGTATGGAGGTAGATCAATAATGAAGGTGTTCTATTTATCTATGTGTAAAATGGTGTAAGGACCATAGTGTAGAGGCTTGATTTTTTGGTGTGGACCTTTTAAGTGTTCTTTCTGAAAGTGTAACCAAACTTTATTTCCAACTCTGAATGCATGAGGTGTATGATGTGCATCATGGCACTCTTTGTACTTTGATTATGTATGAGAGAGATTATGTTGAACTTGATAATGAAAAGATTGGACGTGTCACAAAAACTTCTCAACTCTGTCTAGTGCATGTTCCTATGTGTGTGATCTAGTATTAGTTGGTGCATATTAGGAGATATATAGAGGTGCTGAATATTAAAACTTAAGATATATTTGGAATGGATTGTGACCTGTAGAGATGTGCAAGGATCTATTATATCCATGTTGAATATACAATATTTTGTCATCCTAATTTAACGAATGTGCGAGGTTGAACATTCACAAAAGATGAACAAGTGTGTAATTTTCCATTTCAGTTTGTTCATCTTTCTATGGATGAAAGTTGTTGACCGATCTAGATGCATACCCATCAAGTCCCACAATGCTTACCAAAAGTGACTTACAAAGTGAAAAGTTTAATTAGATATGATGGATGTTGGAATTCAAAAACAAACCTAAACATGGTTGAATAAGGCTTGTGCAGTGTTGGATGTGTCAATGTATTTATTTCAAGAAACCATGATATCCATCTTAAAAACCCTATCAACTACAATAAACACAGTGTCATGCTGACATCTCACACATGTAATATAGTTATGAATTCTATGTTAATAGATTCCCATGCTATGGATGGAACTGGTAGAGGTGTGTAATTTTTTGGCTTTTTATTTATGAGCTTGGAAATGTAACAAGGATGCAAGACTTGACATGTCCTTCCACATCTATGTGCATGTATGGCTATAAAAATGTGATTTCAATATGGTTAGAGTCTTTATCATGTCAAAGTGTCTTGAGGTCTTGGCATAGTTAAGCCTCCCAGATGAGTCATTAGACATGTGTATCACTCGGAACACAGATATGTCCAAGATTGTAGAATATATTCATAAAATTAAAACTCTTAAACTTGTTTACCTTGCATTAGGATGGTGTATGTTATTGGAAAGCCCTAATCAACTGAGTAGAGGGATACCTATTCTATGAAATTTTGGTCATGCATGTCCAATATCATGATAAGCATATGAACTAATGGTTGGTTAAGGAAATATACTACCTTGTTGTTTGTCCCTTTATTTTTATTGATCATGAGATGGAATTACTATAGGTAAGTCATCCATTTCATGTGTCATGCATTCTACAACTCGGTCTACATCTGTAGGAGCTAAAGTGGCTTGTGATTTTAATGAAAAACTATCTCCTTCACCAAAATGTAGTGGTGGCATTTGCTTAGTTACTTGAACAATATAATATAGTTCTTTTTCATAGGTGGATTACCTTTGTACTATGTCACTAAACATTTTTAAGTGGTATGCAACCAGATGTCCTTGTTTCTTGAACATTACACTAAGTGCATAGTCATATGCATCAATGCAAATTTTGAAGGAATACATAATGTTAGGCATTTTGAGAATAGGCTATATATAGAGGTATTGCTTGAGTGCCTCAAAAGTGCATTGTTACACATGATATAATCGAACTTGTCTTTTTCACATGTTATTTGGTTAAGATCCCAAGAGATGTGATAGAAACCAAGGATGAACCTATGTTAGAAGTTAACATGTTCAAGAAAACTCCTAAATTCTATGAGATAATGTATATTAGACCAATTTTGGATCACTTTGATCTTCTATAAATCTACATGTAGTTTTATGTGATCAATTATATAACCTAGGTACTAAATCTGTGCAGTGCCATATATACACTTTGCTAAGTTGGCATGAAACTTGTGTTAATGAAAGGTGTCTAAGACACATGAGATGTGTTTTATATTCTTCTCCAAAGTCTTGATAAATATAAGGATGTCATCTACATTGATGATGATGAAGGATTTGAGAAAGCCTAAGTAGATCATCCATCAAGCACATGAAAGTGGATAGCACATTGGTTAGGCTAAAAGGCATGACCACAAATTTGTGCAATCCTTCCCTTACTTTGAATGATGTCTTCCAAAAATATTTAGGATGGATTGTAACTTGATTATAACTTGAATTTAAGTTGATCGTGGTGAAGTATTATGAACCTCGAAGCTAGTCTAAAAGGTCATCAATATGTGGTAATAAGTACCAATTTTTCACCATTATCTTTTTAAGTATGTGATAGTATATGAAAAATCTCTAGGACCCATACTTCTTAGTGTGAGGACTATTAAAATCCCAAAAAGAGAAGAGCTAGGCCTAATCTTGCCCTAATCAATGAGCTCTTGTATATGGCATCAGATTCTATCATTCTCACAAACTGATCTATGATATATGGTCTATTTAAAAGAGGGGGTCCAAAAATAAAATCAATGTAGTGTCTTACTACACAGTGTGTTAAAAGGCCATCAGGGTCTATGAAGACTTTGTTATGTTTTTTCAATAACTTGTTGAGTTATTGTTACTATGACATTGTGCAAGTGGTGTGTGTTGCTAGAGTGTACTTTGTCCTCTGTGCAAGTGTGTTAGGGTGAACCATGAGTAACACAAACTTATGTTTGTGTGATACAAGTTTATGACATGCTTGGTAGAGACCAAGGTGACTTTAGTCATGGGCATTGAATTAAATAGATTGTACAATATATCTTGCACATTAATAGTCCAACATTGTGGCTTGGTTTGATATGTAGATTCATAGTTATACAAGTATGGTCTCCCCAAAAATATGTTGTAGAACTATAGAGGTGTGATGTCATAAATGATGTTATCCTCTATAGGCTTGAATTTTTACTAAAAAGTTCATTATCATTAGACCTATATATATTTCCCCTACTGTAACCATCTTAGAGAATATGAATTAGATAACACAATAGTTGTAAGGCCAAGGTGTTGAATTGTGGATTGCACAATGATGTTCTTCTGACTTCCATTTTTTATGATAACATGAAAAGGCTCACCCTTCACCCAAAACTTGGTGTGGAAGAGATGTCTGTGATCCTTAGAGATGTCGATCATAGTGGTGCTAGTACTTAGACAAGAGGCATCTAGATTAGTGTTATCCATTGATGTGGGTTTGGATGTAGATTGTGTAATCAAGTATTACTGAACATTGAATTCATAATCATCATGAGTGGATGAGTGATAGTGATGGCACCACTTATCAACTAAATTCTTCTTGCCTTTGTTTAAAGTAGAAGGCATAAGATGCTTCAAGTTTTGAGCTATCTTTTGATAATTCTCAACTTTAAGAGTGTTGTGATTATGCACAAAAGGATATGATGTGGAGTTGTGTAAGGGTTGGCCATATTGCACTGCATTGGAGGAAGAGTTAGGATGCTATTTCATCTTTACCTTGGCTTCAATTTTGGTGGCATTATGATATACTTTCCCTAAAGTATTATAACTTAAGAAATCCATCTTCATTTGAATATAAGGTGTGAGTTAGTTTATTTACTTTAGCACCTTATATTGTTCACTCAATTTCTCTCATAGACATGTAGAGTAACCATGGAAGGTAATGGTGTAGTCATCCATTGGTAGATCCTTGTGTTGACATATTTGTTAGAGCTTGATGTATTTACCTTCAAAATGTTTGAGAGGGTATTATTCCTCCTTCATCACATCAACAAAATTATTTCATGATTCAATTAGAACACACTCATGCACGCTACTTAATAAAGTTCTCTCACTAGTGAGTGATTGGAATGGACATATTCAATACTATAAAGGTGATATTTTCAGCATCAATGAAGTAATTGACTAAGAAGTACATCTTGAGTTGTCAAATCTAGGTATCCACTACTTTGGAATTAATATTACCTTTGAATACATGGGTATTAAGATTGAATTGTTCTTAGAAGGGTGTTTATTGATAAAATCATGGTTGAGCATACTATGGATATGGATGGGAAGGCATTAGGTTGAATTACATCATTAGTTGGCAAAACTGACAAAAATGTTTGGTGTGTTTTGCCTCCAATTCATTGATGATGAGCCTTCAAACTTCTAGGTCTACTTCAGGTTGCTTTTGGGTGTCCAACATCTTATTTTTGCTATGATGTTCTTATGAAATTTATAAAATATAATTGACTATTAAATTTTCTCTCTTGAGTTCCACTTGCATGATAGAAAGGAATAAGAGCTAAACCATGATACCAATGATCTACACCATGGGGCCCAAGACCAAGTGTGTGGGGGAAAATTAGGTTTGGTTGTGCAGAGTGAATATGTAGAGATGTATTCAATTAAAATAATTAAAACACATTCAATGAATTAGAAGTCTTATTTGTATAAATTTAACTTCTATTCAATAACAAAGAATAGGGAATGGTACAATGTGCTATAGTGAGTATATATAGAGTAAATGTGTGGATAAAGTTATCAATGTTATGACTATGTTTTGTATAAAATATAGTGTGTTATAGTTCGTGTGTTACAAAATAGATATATAGAGCATGCCATCTATGTGATGACTGTGTATTGCATCGACCCTTTGGCCAGATGCATATGTTACATATTTAACATTCATGATTACAAGGATAGTCTCAAACAAATACCATAGAGTATAATAAAAGTGGATTTTACATGTCTCACCCTCTTTGCATGTAGATGATGGAGTTTTTAACTAGGTGGTGCACTAATTTGATCATGCAATTCTCCATTGTTCACTAATGGTCATGATCCCAAGAATCCTAGCTGACAGCTAATAAAAATCAATCCAAAGATTTTAGGTTGATTTTGGGCCACTATTCGAGGCATGTAGTTAAGGAAGGCTAACACATAGCTATGTTGAAGTGGGGCCTAATAGAACAAGCTAATATGCAAGCAGATGCCAGTGAGGCATATATGACTATGAGTTGAGGGGTGTATAGTGAGATGTGAAAACTACAATTTGAGGTGATCAATGCATGTATATCTATGAATATTCATGGGAATTGTGCATGAGAGTATCAGAAATATTTTCGCAAAGGAGTGCATAGGGTTACGTAAGATGTGAGAGATTTGTATAGATGAAAAAATGAGGAGTGTGTTTGGCTATGTAGAATCTGCACATGGGTCATTAAATTTTCTATCCTCCATTCCACTCTCTATCCATCTCTCAATATGGATTTTTGATGTATATCCTTCTCTAGATACTATTATCTTATTCAGAAGATCTTCCTCTTACCAATCTCTTTCACTTGATATTATGAGAATCTTCTCTCCCATCTCTAGTTGATAGAAATGAAATTAATCTTGTATTTCCTCTTGAGCACATTCTTCTACCATCACTTTCCCACTCTTTCTTGTTCCCATGATGAATCAAAGATAATATTATTTTGTTTTTGTCTTTACAAACCAAATCTACAACCATAATTGCCATATCATCCTCTTGCTTAAATTATTCACTTTGTTTCTCATACAAATAAACATGGTGTCCTGAACCACACTTGTTTTATTATTTGTCATATTCTCCATTGATATATCTACACATTGAAAAATCACATTAAGGGAATCAATATTTCCCACAAACACTTATTTAACTAGTTTATCATGCCTCATACATGTGCTATCCAAGTATTCTCCATTGATTGCATGCTTATCATGGTTTCCACTCATATGATGGATTCTTAAGGGCTCATTCTCAACAACCTCTATGACTATGCTCTCTCATTTTTCTTTCTATTTTATTCTCCTTCAAATGGATGGTCTTCAATTATACTCTCCTTGAGTGCATTAACTTGTACTTCATCTATATCCATTGTCTCCTTCATAGAAACCTATGACTGCTTATGACTAGGGTGAATTTTAAGATCCCTTATAATAAATCCCCTTGGATTTTATTGGAAAATTTATAGATATCTATTTAAAAGTCATGGTAATTAGTAGCCAATTGTGTATAGTTGTGATGGTGAATCCAAGTGGAGGAGAGGTACAATAGTCATTTTTAATTTTTTGTACAATAGGATGCTTGCACCTTGCAACTGGATGTATTCAAAATAGGCTAGTTATATTTTGTAACTAATTAGTGAAAACACTAACCAAATGTATGATCTAATTAACCAATTATATGATACAATCAATTAACTTATGTACCTACATTGTTTTGGCATGTGTCTTAGCATAAACTAGAGGCTGTCACATTTCCATCAATAATATTATTGATGGACATGTGACAGCCTCTAGTTTATGCTAAGACACATGACAAAACAATCCCTCACTTTTACACTTTTTCAAATACATTTTTCTCTCATGGAATTAAAAATTCTTTATAAGACATTGAAAACTACGACATGGCTTCCATAACTACAAAATCCATAGACACTACAAAAATTTATTTTCAAAAATTATTTGTGTCCTAAAATTATCAAGTTGTAGAAACCAGATGCATATAATGATTGGGTTGACCAGTTTAGTTTCTGAGGCCTTGTATACATGCCTCAGTATGAAACATACATAAACTTGTTCAAATCTCTCATGTCCTACTATGGTAATAGTGAGATAAGGTTTAATGTTAGTATCAACTCAAAGTTTATTTCCTTTGGTACGTTTATTTCAAATATCCATTATTTGTATCCATTGTTTGATAGGGATTCCACACCAAGATGCAAATCCTATCACTAAAAAATCAATGTTAACATATAGCAACAAAAAATACTTATAGTCTCACTACAACTTAGAGATTAATCCATATGGTATTTTAAACATTATTATTCAAATTTATAATTCAAGATATTATAAATTGTCATGCCTTTTTACTAATGTATTAATTGCATGTTTTTGTCTTTCATTGTAGCTAATCAATCAAAAAGGGGGCTCCAAGTTCAAAGTGTATCAAACCCATTTCTACAATCCATTGTTGAATTTTTCTAAGCTAGTGTAATTTTATAGGGAATACCAACAAACATTCCCTTGTGGGATATTGTCTAAATTCTTTGTTCTCTTATGGAAGTCAAATTGGACTAGTGTACATTTAAATCTAATAAGATTAGATTAGAGTTGAATTATGCTATTTCAATGATAATTCTACAATTTTTTGCACCAATTTTATTCTATATTTTTACTATGAGGATTTATATGACATGTAAAAATCAACAATTCTAATTGTGCTCCATCAAAAAATGAGCACAAATTATTTGTCCCTTGATAAGCAGGAGGTTACTTTAGCATTCAAATTAATCAGTTCACTTTTTTTATTTATAGGTTCTTAAAAATTTATAATGTAATATTATCTTTAATTGTTACAGATAAGACTTCTTGCATTTAGCACAAGGAGACAAGCTACATCAAAAAGACATAGTGTACCTAATGGCTTTATAGATTTTAACATTAGTACAAAATCATCATTTCAATCATTTATAATTTCCAAACTATGAGGAATTCTCTTATGCCAAATCAAAAAAATCATCTCCACTTGCAGGTTTTCCTAGCTCCAAATTTTAATGAGAAACAATACATTATGAAAATTTAAAATTTTGTATTATTTTATTTATTTGTTTAATTTTTTTGGATAAATATAAAGATGTTTCTTTTGAATCCAGTCAATAAACCCCCAGATTTCAATTGCCATGATATTCTCAATAACATTTTCAAGGTTTCTTACTTTTGGTTTTTGAATTGATATTTCTTAAATTAGAGAATTTATTGACTGAATGACTGTTTATATCTTTTACAATTGAAAAAAATACCACTTTGATTAAAACACATTGAGCAAAAAAAATACACTCTCCAATTCCATGTAATAACTGTTAAATTGCAAATTAACATTATTTTTTGTTTTTAATTTACTAGTTTAAATAATTTTTTTACAGGGTAGCCTACATCTGTTAGGAAAATATGCTACCACCACAGCCACCTAGTGAAATTCAGACAAGGGCAAAAATATATCATTTCTTTCACAAAGTAGAGGAATAATATAATTGTTAAGTTTTGAGTTCCCCAATTTCTCTCTTAGTGGTGTATTTAGCATACATGGTACTACATGTTTATAAAAGATTGATCTTAATGATGAATTGTTTAGGATTGAAAGTGGGTACCCACCTACTTTTAATCTACATGATTTTATTTAAGTTGCAAAAGCACCTGATCAGGAAGCACCTGATACATCCTCTTCACCACCTAGCTCAACCACTACTCCCAACAATTTGGAGTTATTTGATGATGACATTACTTGCTTTCCATTAAATAATCTATTGTTAGAAAATCATTTAGTAAATCTTAAGGAGGTTTTCTCAATGATGTGAATGTTTTAAAATTATAGGAGTTTAGGTCAAAAGCATTGATCAAGATGATAAATGGTTGTTTTCACAACCACTTTGAAAGACTCAATTTGTATTCACTAGTGCAAAATGAACCCACAAAGCTTTCTATTTTAATCAATCAAGCTCAATCTAGGGTAATTTCAATTACTAATGATTATAATCACACTATTTTGGATATTATGTTAAACAATATAGAAAATTTGAATGCAGAAGCCCAAGCTTACTTTAACAAATGGTCAAGAGACAAAAATCTTTTCATAATTTCCAATACAGAGAAAGAAAAAGCTTTGGTAAATTATTATTCGATTTAAAAATATAATCTAGTTATAATTTTTATCTAACTATATTTCATTTTTAAATTGTAAGAAAAATATGAAATTATGAAAATATGAAGAAAGAAGCTCATGTCCTAAATGTTCATTTGAAAAATGCATGCAGGAGTTTAAATGCATAATTACATTGAAGGAAAAACTTGCATTGTTAAATAAATAGAACAATACACTGAAGAGATTAATTAAAGATCATGACATGGATCCTAACATTTTATTAAATAATGAAATAGATGGAGATCCCAATCTAATTTCAACAAGAGATATAGATAATAAGGAGAGGGAAAATCTTACAAATATAAATTCTTCAATAAAGGATCTTATGCATCAATAATTTTAAAAGATAGTACATAACAAATGGAGGTAGGATCTTTTCAAAAGGAATGCTATTTTTTCATGTTTTAAATAACAATTTATTATGTTTCAATGATAATGTTATTATATTCATGTTTCAAATTATGATAATTTATTATGTTTCAAATGTTTAAATCATAATGTTACAAATATTTCAATGACAATGTTTCAAATTTTATAATGTCAATGTTTCAAATGTTTTATTATGGCATATCTTAGACTATTTCCCTTAGGATTATTCTATGTTGAAATGAATGTACATGAAAAAGGATATGACTGTAGGTCTATTGTTTATTTTCTATGTTTTTAGTCTATTATGTACAAATATTATTTTCTATGGTTTTTAGGTCTATGATTGTAGGTCTATGGTTTATTTTCTATGTTTTAAATTACAATTTATTATGTTTCAATGACAATGTTATTATGTTTCATGTTTCAAATGAAAATTTATTATGTTTCACTGACAATTTATTATGTTTCAAATGTTTAAATCACAATGTTAGAATTATTTCAACGACAATGTTTCAAATTTTATAATGTCAATGTTTCAAATATTTTTAAAATATCAAAAAGGATATGAAATTGGATTATATAAAATAGTAATTGAAATAAATATCAAATTAAAACTCAGGTAGCTGAAACAATCCTTGCCAAACTTGTTCTTCATAAGTGACATTTAGGTCTACTATGTCAGTGGCATATCTAGTCTCAATATTTACATCATCTCTATTTATCATTATATTAGTGATGCCTCTTCTTTCAGTAAGAAAACTACATGTTGCTAGATATCTTTCATAATGAAACATGCCCATAGGATAACGTGAAACCTACAATCTCAAGCAAGTATCTAGATTTTAATCCAATTTGTTTCAAAGTTTTGACTCAATGAAAGATAATGCACTAAATACTCTTTCATCTTCCATTGTGCCCAAAATCACTATTTGAAAAAGTTCATAAAATCGGTAATATTCACTAATATTTTTCTATAGGATGCTACTAGGATAAATTTTTTTCCATCACTGTGTAATAGCACTATTTTATGTTGGTTCACTTAGATAGCAATATTGATTAATCATTATAAGTCTGAAATGTGTTGACTGAGACATTAGTAAATCCTTTCAAAAATAACTTTAATTTCAATTTCATTGACCTCTACAAATTTAATGAAATATTTAATAAGAGAACCCATGTATTTATGAAATAAATTGCTTATCATCTTTTCACTATTATCACTATTCTAAAAAATGGGATTTGTAACTCCCATGGCATATAGCAACTCATCCATTTTAAAATGATATTTGATCTCAATAGATAAGCTTTACAAAATTACACTTGATTTCATTTGCATTTTAGATACAACAATATCATATATAACACATGTTATAGGCATTTTTTCAGTTTTAACTCCCACAAAATCAACTATTCTATAGAAATTGTGCATTGATATCTCCTTGCCATTAACGATGATAAAACTATGATCATTGATATTGAATTTAAAAAAGATTTTAGGATAATTAATATCTATCAAAATTTGCCAAATCCTAAAAATAGGTCCCTAAAAGCTTTCATTTGACATGTGTAATATATCTAGCGATTGACATACTTATTTTATCAACCATTTGAATTCAACAATATATATGTATCTCTCTTTAGCATGTTTCATTAAAAAATTGATTTCCTTTAACATAGGGGGAATACTGCATAATGTTAAAATATTTTAAAATCTATAAAAAATGGTACAACAAATCTTTTGCCTTGTCAACTTCCCTATGATATTTATACATAAAACCTACTAATGATAGATATTATTCAAAAATTTTGCATGGAGACTCATACATGGAAATCCATCTTGTATCAACATAGTTCAATTTTTTTTTACCATCAGTCACTCCAATTACAAAATTTTGAAACTCTAAAAATATTTTTGGACTACTTGACATATAAGCATGCTAATCATGAATAAGCTCTTCAAAGTTTGTAATATTATCAAATGTGCTAACATTTTTATATGCAAGATTCATCCTATGAGCTATGTAATGAATTGGAATCCTATATAGATAAATTATTGTTTTAAGTCTAACATAAAGACCATTTATATGCCTTTACATTACTGATGCACCATCAGTCCCAATATACACCAACTTGGTAGCTATTGCATAACCATCCATCCTAGCCTTATCTCTCAAATTAGAAATAAATAATTTGTAAAGATTTTCAACATAAAATTTTTCTATCATTTTATAAATATCTAATAGATGAGATTACCTTGAATAATTATTAAAATTATGAATATACATGCAAACCCATGATGTGTTATCAGCTGCTATGACTTCATCAATGGATAATGAGATAAATAGGTAATTTTTAACTTTTGCTTTCAAATCCTCCCTCTCAACCATTGCTAGACATTTTTCCATTTCCCAAGCACTTTTATCTGATCAATGTAATTTTGGATTTTTTTTAAAAAAAAGGGGTAAAAATAATATTAATAAGTAAAGAAAAGCATTACAAGAAGAACGGGGGGGCAGAAACCCCCAGAAGAAAGCAACAAAAATTGAAAAACTAGGCACACACCAAACTAGACAATATTATGAACCTCCCTATCAGCCTCCAAAATTCTTTCCAAATGAGAACACAAGATCAGGGAGAGAGACTCCCAATCCTTAATGTTTCCACCATCCAAATGGTCAGACACCCATTTAGCCAAAAAATCCACTGCCCTGTTCCATTCTCGTGGAATGTGAGCAAAAGTAAAGCTATCTATAAGCAAGCAAATCCACAAAATCTATTGCACAATCAGAGATAGTTGCCAATTGATGTCCACCACTTTCCTCTTAATGAGCAGGTTAATCAAGACTTGAGAGTCTGATTCATAGATAATCCTACACCAACCTAATGCCTGGGCCTTCTCAAGGGCATAAAGAATGGCCTGACCTTCCATCATGTTAATGGTTTGTAGCTCCTCAAGAACTATAAAAAGAAAAATCACCATACCTTCAGAATCCCTTCCTATCCCTCTAATACCCACGGGTCCTAGATTATCTCTAGAAGAACCATCCGTATTGATCTTGAGAATCCCACTAGGGGGCGTTGCCACTAACTAGTCCTAAGAATCTGCTCCTTGACCTGCTTGCTCCTCTTGACACACACTGACTTACCAGTTAACTATTAGAATCCAAGTCACGCCACCACCTGAGCGTCCTATTTGGTCAAAGGAAGGCAGATCACGCTCTTTGCTTGGATGGTTTCCTAGATCATCCCCACCACTTTCTGCAATACTTGCTGCACCATGACCCTCACCCCCCAAAAAATTTGCCTATTTCTCTCAAGCCAGATTTGCCAGAATAGAAAAATGGGGCAGCCCAGCCATATGTCCTACAGGAAGGGCATCCTTGAGGGGGGTTCCCCCATTCCATTCTAGAAATCAACCACAAATTGAGCATGAAAACATGGGCACTACCAAACATCCCATCAATAATGCTAGAGTTACAAGGCAAAGGGGCAACACAAAAAAAGGTGTGCTGAATCCTCCTCAGTCGCTCCACACATAACACATACAGAAGGGCCTTGAAAACCTCTCTTTCAGAGATTGTCCTAGGTCAAGCACCTATTCCAAGCCAGCATCCAAGGAAAATAGTTGCATTTAGGCCATGTGAATTTATTCTAGACCTATTTGCACCAATGCACTTCCCCCCTACCCAATCTCTGAAGAAGTAAAGCCTGATATCCAGATGAAACTGTGTAAGCTCCCTTGGGATTGGGAGACCAAGCTAGCTCATCCTCCTCCTGAAGAGGACTACAATGATGCCTAGAAAGGATGCTCAATAGCTCCTCATTCTCTTTTTGTGTCCCATTAACAGGCCAAGTTTTGGGAGCTTTCCAGCGAGCTACCTCCACCTGTCCTTGTGTAATGTAAACTTTGAAGTCACTCACCTGAGACCAGCCAACATTAAGGAATATTTGACAAAGGTTCAAAAAATTTGGAAACTAAGAAATGATGGGAGGATAACCATCCCAAGGGTTAGACCAAAAGAGAGCCTTGGATCACTGTTTACAAATCTAGAATAAGCCGTTCTCGATGAGAGTAGCCCCTTTTTTGAGAGTACCCCATATTGCCAAACCTTTCCCAATAAGTAGATAGTGAGGAATGTCCCTCTGAATGGTTTCATAGAAGTACTTTTGTGAGATAATTTTGGCCCAAGCTTTGTTTTGTTCGGTTCACCATCGCCAATAAAGTTTGGCCGCCAAAGCAATACCATTTAAGTCCATCTACCTCAGACCGAGCCTGCCATATTGTTTGGGGCTGCAGACAATCTCCCATCTAATAAGGCTCCATTTAGTGGAGTTCAAACTACCAGCCCATAAGAATTGTTTGGTAACCGAATCAAACACCTTAACGAATCCCATCAGGGTAAGCTAGAGCATACACCTGTAAATGGGTAAAGCCTGCTCCACAGATTGGATAATTTGAACTCAGCATGCAAAGGATAACCACCTGTGTGTCTAATGATTCACTTTCACCTAAAATTTCTCCAAAATAGTTTGCCAAGATTCTTTGGATGTATGGCCAGCCGAGATAGGGATACCCAAGTAAATCAAGGGGGGAGTCCCAATCTGAAAATGCAGAGTCCTCACGATCTGCTGCTGAATAGGGCCCAGAGTATTGAAGAAGAAGATGGATGACTTATCTTCATTGACCTTTTGTCCTGAGGCTATTAGATAAACATCTAACACCCTGTATAAATTAGTAGCTTCAATCATTGTGGCCATTCCCATAAGGGCAGTGTCATCAGCAAATTACAAGTGTGATTACGCCAATAATTCCCCTCCCCATTGCCATCCTTGGATATGTCCTTCCTCTCTGTTCCTACTAATCAACCTCCCAAAAACTTTAACAAGGAGAAGAAAAAGGTATGAAGATAGAGGATCACCTTGTCATAACCCTCTTGTAGCACCAAAAATCTCTGTGTGTTCTCCATTGATAAGCACTGAGAAAGAAGCTGAGGAAATGCAACTCATGACCCATTGAGTCCATTCATCTACAAAGCCAAAAGCACTAAGAACCTTCCATAGGAATGACCATTTAACCCTATCAAAGGCTTTGGCCATGTCTAATTTAATGAACATTGCCTTATCTTTTGAGCTGGCCATGGAGTGAATGGACTCAACAACAATAACAATGCCATCCAAGATTTGCCTGCCTTCCACAAAACCACTCTGCTCTTCTGAGATCATAGCACTTAGCCCTCTTTTTGACTTATCTGCAATGATTTTAGATATAATTTTGTAAACAACATTACAAAGGGATATAGGGCATAATTGACTTAGCCTATCAGCACCTTCGCATTTGGTTATGAGAGCAAGATAGGTCGCATTTGTAGCCTTAAGCATTTTTTTATTTCACTGAGATTCTTGGACAACAGTTAAAAGGTCAAGTTTGATGATATCCCAAAATTCTTGGTAGAATTCAGCTGGGAAGCCATCAGGTCCAGTCGTTTTCCCTTTTTTCATCTGAATGATGGTTTCCTCAAGCTCTCTAAGTGTGATTGGTTTCATTAAATTTTCATTCATTTCATGTGTCAGCAATGACAAAATGTATAAGAGTACCTAAGCTTCTTCCGATGATTCCCCATTAACATCTTCCCTGAAGAGAGTAGAGAAGTACTGCACTACCTCCTCTAAAATTTCCAGAAAGGAGTTAAGGCCCTCACCTCTTTCATTGACCAGGGCTGAAATAGAATTGCCATGTCTCCTAGCTTTGGATGAATTGAAGAAAAAGGATGTATTTTTTTCCCCCTCTTAGAGCCATTCGACTCAATCTTTCTGCTTCCAAAAAATTTCCTCCCATAGCTCACATTGCTCTAGGTCTTTCACAGCCTATGTTTCTTCTTACAGTAAGTCTTCAGTCAGTCCCTTTTCCCTTATTATTCTCATGATACCATCAAGCTTGGTTTGTGCATCAGCCTTAGCATGGAATATGTTCCCAAAACTTAGGTGATTCCACTGCTTAAGCTTGTACTTCACATATTGTGAAGTTTTGGCAAAAATGTACATTGCCATACCATGGGTAGGCCTACCCCAATGCCACCAATTAGCAACACACTCATGTAGAGATTGATCTTGTAGCCACATGAGTTGAAATCTAAAGGAAGGAGAGTGCGGGTGATACTGTGAGACACTATTAAGCTTGATGGGCCAATGGTCTGATCCTCTCCAGTCCAAAATTTTAGACCTCGTAGACCACATACCTCCAACCCAAAAAGCTAAGACCAAAAATGGTCAAGTCTCTCAATAATGCAATGTTTCCCACTCTTGCAATTGTTTCAAGTAAATTGTCCATTATTGGGCCTGACATCAACTAAATGCGAAATTTCAATGTAGTTGTGCATTAGCAAAGTAGATGGGTCCAGCCTTGATGTGCCACCACTCTTTTCAGTCAAATCAAGAATAACATTAAAATTACCTACCATAATCCAAGGGTGGAAGGGGGCCAGGCTACAAACAAAACTTATGTGGCCCCATAAGGAGTTTTTACCCCACCAATCATTGGGAGCATAGTTATTGGAGAAGAGAATGACTTCCCCCGTCTCAAAGCTAGAAGCAATCATAGTCATGGAGTACTTAGAAGTTAGCCAGCCTATGAGACCAATCTTTCATGGGTTCCATAGATAAGCTAGTCCTCCTGAGTATCCGGTAGAGCCAATGCATTGACATTCTCCTTGCCACCACAACTTGGGCACAAGTCTGGACATGTCTTCAATTGAAAGCTTAGTCTCCTGCAAGAAAAGGACATCCAACCTATGAATTTTAATCAGGTTATGAACATCATTTTGTATGGGACTGTTGGTCAAACCCCTTACATTTCAAGATATTATAATCATTTCAGAGGGCTCAAAAAGTGTGCATCCAGAGTCTTTACTGACCCCGACTCCACTAAAGTCTCCCCCATTAGCTTGATCTTTTCCTGGTCCTTTTTTCTACCAGGCTTGCCAGATTTCTCTCCCCCTCCTTTCTTAAGGTCTTTTTATAGAAGTCTGAGATGAGGAGAAGATTTACTGCTTCTTGCTTCCCCTGGGTCCCCATTTTTCCTAGTAAAGGGCATATTTCCATCTTCTTTAAGGGGAGCAACTGAGTAAGTCATTCCTTCCAAAATTATCAGCTATTGGTCCATATCCATATGACAATCTCCAGCATCCTGTGTTTCAATTAAAGCCCCTGAAGCATTGGTATCCTAAGCTGGTCCCACAATCCCCTGGTCTAAAATCATCAACACGAGATTCACCTCCTACTGATTAAGGTCATCCAAAATTTCAAATCTATTGAGCGAGTCATCTAATTGTCTTTCCTTCAAGGACCATTTTTGGCCTCTATTTCTATATCAGCCTTTAACCGGCATAAAACCATCAGTTTCAGGCATCTCACCTGAAATCGGACCCCTTTCCTTATCAGTACCAAAAAGAGTGCGAGTAGATTATGCTGACTGAGGTGCAATGGATTTCGAGGTGGGACACCATCACTGCAAATGCCCATAAGCATGACATAAATGACAACAAAAAGGGAGGGTTTCATAATCCAACTATTGTACCCATGAAAAAGGGCTCGCACTCATTTCAACAGCATCTAGTAATGGCTTACTAAGATCAATTTCAACACAAATGCGGGCATAAGTCATTACCTTTTTCCCTAGGAGTGACGTTGACGAACCTACTAGCCTTCCCAACAAGGATGCAAGCAATTAGAGCGTGTCTTCTCAGCAACATTCCACCAAAAAGTGGGGTAGACACACCCACACTGAGACACGATTTGGTAGTTCCTCTGAAGGTATGAAACTTGCATGCCAGGGCTTGATAAATAGTCCCACTTGATTATGGAAGTAAGGACCTCCAGCAAAAACTCGTTGATAATCTGTTATATAGGTAAAAGTGACCATGAAATAGCTATTGGCTAGTAATTTAATATCCATATCTCCTTTTGGTGCCCACATCCTCTGAGCCCATGCTTCTAGGAATAATAGTGACGTCCTAAGCCCCAAAAACTTGCAGTACAGGGAGTGATTGGAATAGTATTCATTGTCTTCAGCAATCATTTCCATTGGTATAACCAGCTTGGGCCTCTCCTTGCATCTTTCTAGACAGCTGTTGACTTTGGGGATGTGTATACTTGGTTGCTCAAGAGTAGCAAAATAACCTAAACCTTGTAAGAGTGGAGCCTTCCCACTGCTGTGTGCTCCTTGGGATGCCTGCTGCAGTCTAAGCACTTCCCTGTAGTTGTGCCCTGCTTTCTACCCTATCATGCCCTATCCTATCGCGCCCTCCTACTCGCCTTCATCCATTGCGCCTCCCAATGTAATTTTGGAATGTTAAGAAACCCATTACATTGAAATAAAATATTATAATCTAAAAAATCAAAAATAGGTCTACCCTTTTTTAAAACATGGTATTTAGTAAAGAATTGTATATATTTGTCCTTTATATTGGGACTCCATAATTTTTCCAAATTGAGATTTGATTATTCCCCATTTCTCAACAAGATGTTTTTGATGTTTAAGTTAATTTCAATACTCATATGCCTATATTACATGCATTCATTCTTCTACATATTTCCATCTATGTGTTCTTGTCGTCTATCCTTCTTTGTGCTTCAATGGCACATATATTTGGCCACAAAATTTCTCAATTGTGTCTAGCTTAAGTTACATTGTGTGTTTCTTTCCTAGTTTCCAACTAATATTGTACATTTACATTCTATTGGAGTATCATTACCATTTTATGGCTCTATGGTTTCAATGAAGAAATATTTTGCTACCCAATCAACCTTAAAAGACCTTTCAATTATCCATTTTCTTCTCTTCCTTCCATATATTTTTGAGTATAATTTTCAACTGAAGTTGGTGTTTGATGGGAACTAAAAATATCTTATGGTAGATTAATTTTGTCATCATGAATCCCCTCAAGTGGAGGCATGTCATGATTATCATCGAGAAGAGTGTCTTCAAGTGGTGGCATGTCATCATCAATAAAATCTTTAGGTAGTGATATGTTAAATTATGATTAAAAATCAAGCAAGTTGTAGTCTATGGTGAGGGTGATGGTGTAAAAGGTGCTGCCTAGCCATCCACCAAGGTACAAATTCTAGGAGATACAAAAAAGGGATGAGGTTGAGATCATACCTTGAGTGAATTTGGTAGAATGGATACCCCTCAGTCCTTGGAATCTAAGCTAAAGAAGCATTTTGTACACCTTATATGTGTAATCATTCAGGTTTCAATAAAAAAAATGTATGATTAATTATTTGTTGTGAAATACCATTATCAATGGTGATTTTTACCTGTAAAAGGGTTTTGATATTATTATTGAAAGTTAAAATAAATTTTTCTACAAATAAATAAAAATATTTTGTTAATAAAAAAGTACCTATATTATGAGTGCATGCCGATTATGTAGGCATTTTTTGTGATTTCTAAAATAAGATAATATGCTCATTTTTCTAGATAATTATCCCATCTTTTTACCATTATCACTAGATATCATTTTATCAAATAGAAAACAATAATAAATTATGTGATTGAATAGTTATGTGAGCATGTAGCAGAATAATTATGTATGTGATGGTTGTGTGTATGATGGATGCGTGTGATATGGTAAGAATGGATAGTTGCATGCGAGATGCAACTAGATGGCTATGTGTGCTGGATGGTTGCTAGTGTTATGCATCTAGTCAGTTTCATTCTTGTTCTGGTCCATGCAAGATATTTGATTGGTAAGAAAAAATGAAAATTGGATGTTTACAATAGAATCATATTTAGTATATATATAAAGGTGATAGGGGCCTATTTATTCTTCAAGGTAATGGTCATATATACTCCTAAGTATGGAATTATTATAAAAGTTGGGTGAGTTGACCCAAAAAAATAACTTACATTCTGATTTTTTAGGAGACTTGGTTATATGTACTAGCCCTCTAAAATTACCAAAAGAAAATTTTCAAAAATTGAAAATTCATGAATTAAAAAATATTCACCACTAAAATTTACCCTGCTCATGATTTCTCTCTTCTTTCACCTCTATTGTTTTATTCATAGAAACATGTGTCTTTCCTTAATTTTCCTCAACTTTTCTATTATCTGAAAGAGAAAAGACAAATTAATTTCCTTCCTTCACCAAAGAAAATTCTAAATCTTCCCACATATGGGATGCAAAAAACTCCTTCCCATCATCAAAAAAGGGGTCTCTTTATTTTGGTTCAACAACTATCATATATACATCCTCCGTCATGAGGATTCCTTCCCCTATGGTCTGCTCATAAACATATACATCCTCATTCATGAGGACTCCTTCCCCTATGGGATGCTCATAAAATTCTTCCTCTTTGATGTTCTGAAAATAAGATTTGATATTATCACATAGAAACCTCACTCTCTTATTATATTTTAATAAAACTTTCTTATCATAATGTATATCCTTCTCCTTGTTACTTCTCAAAGTAGACTTGATCTGATCACATGGAAAATTTCCTCTCATATTTCCTTTTATGGAAATCTTATTCTTCTATTGTTTTCTCTCAAACCTCAACAAATGAAGATTCTTCAACCAATTTACTTGCATTCTTGAGTGCATAACATGACTCATCATCATGGAAACCATATGTTCCTGAATTCTCACCTTCTTCTTTCTTTTTCCTTGTATCCTCTCTTGGATATATTTTTAATACATAATTGTATTTCCACATAATATCTTACTTGCAACCTTTACCTTGATGGCTTTAATAAATTTCTCTTTAAAATGAACATCTAACTCCACTATGCATTTTATGAGATCATTTGGCTCTTTTTACCATAAAACAAAATAATATTGATAGTGGGATTACCTCTTTCCTTCATCTTGACCTTTGATGGTCATTTTTTTCTTCTAGTTGGTCTTTTCTCTAGGACATCCAACTTTGCTTGCATGGATAACAATGTATATAACATATCTTCCTCTTCACTTATAGCTAAAACAACCTAAATTTGTGTAGTCACCCTATCATATCTAGTCTTATCTAGAATCTTTTCAACATCTTTGTCAAGTCACACATCACTCATGCTCTTCTCTTGTGTGTTGTTTCTTACCATAGTCACCAAGCTTCTCTTTCACAATCTGAAATAGACTCAAAATAGATATTCTCAAACTCCCTCTCAACTTGAAGGATTTATCTCACACCTGTAATAGATTTATGCAAGTTTCTCTTTCAAATTTTTTATCTCACTTAATAGACATGTCTTTCAAAACATACATTAAACTCATACAAGAGTTTCACACATATAATCTACATGGAAAATACCTTTCTATGATACCAAATGATGCAAGAACAAGAGAGGGGTTCCACTCAAGGATTGTCTTTACCTCTATGATGCATGGTTTAAACACTCACCCATGGACACACTTGAGCACACTAATGGACTTGCCACAATTTAAAAAAAATAATTTCATTGAATTCATTTTAAAATAATACAATTGAATGCACATTATCAGATTCTCATAATCTTATGTAAAATCATGCCTTTACAAGCTTATTATAACATAATCACGAAGAATTTATTACATACACTATCTCTCGTGGGTTGGTTCACCTTCATGTCCATCCTTTATTGAATTTATCTTATTTTTTCACTTTAAACTCTCTTGAGTAATGTAACTCATTCCTCACACAAATATGTATCTTTCCTGATGTTTCTCTACATTCTACCATGTCTCTTCACCTTCTTTAGCCACTTAGAAATGTTCTAGATATGTCCATTCATCTTTTCAGTCTTTTATTTTTTATTTTAAATTCATTTATGATGAAACCACCATTGTTTACAGGCCAAAACTACCACTAACAGTTTCAAAACTACCACTATATGCAAACTAGTGGTTTTGTTACTATGAAAAATGACAACTTACGAAGGCCATAACGTGAGCATATGAACTTATATTGAGATGATTTTTTTTGAAATTTTACTATTCTAAAGACATATAAATATGAAATCATATTTGGGTTTAGGTAATATGTGTGATGTCATTTTATCCTTTTCCCCACAACGTATCTTGGTTATAGCTAAAAAAACATTTAATAGGGATTTTTTTACTTCAACTAATGTCTAAAGGATCTGGTCCATTTGAGGCAAAGGATAGTGATCCTTCAGATAAGTCTTATTTAAGTCATTGAAGTCTACACATGAATATATCCCTATTCTTCTTCCTTATAAGAACCAAGTTGGCCATCTATATGGAGTGCTAAATGGGATATATAATGTGAGCCTCAATGAGTTTAGAGAGTTCCATCCTCATAATTAATTATATCTTTGGGTTTACAAGCCTTTATCTTTGTTTTCTAGGATTTGCATTAGGTAGGAACTCTCTCAAGTGGGTTGGATGAAATCTTTGTCATATCCTTTCAAATCTTTATAATCTTTATAATCCCTAACAATTATATCATCAAACCTATTACATATTATGAAAAATGTTTGTTATTGATCATGGGTACATAACTTATCAAATTTAAAAGATTTTTTGGAAAACATCTTGAATTTTATCTAGTTGTATGGTTTGAAAGTCATGTTTCTTCTCTTTCCTATGTGTTGATCATGTGGGTATAACATGCTCTCCAGAGTGATTAGACCCTTTATCAACTCATTATTTTTTAGTTGAAGGACCTAATTATCATAGTCATGTTGTATATTAGGGTTCAACTCAATAGAGAATCAACTTCCTATTAGATGAATTTAATGATTTTATGGTCACTCTCAAACACCTACCAACTAGCACTTTTATCAAGTTAAATGAATTTGAAAATAAGTCCAAATTGTCCCTCACTTTTTGGAAAATATTAAGGGGATAAAACTAAGAGCCTATCAGTGCCATCCACTCTACTTCAGTGTTATTATTTCTAGAGATAGACTACAAGTTGATTACATAAAAATACTCTTGTAAATTTCCTATTTTATGTTTACATGGCCTTATCAAGGTGTTCTTCCATACACAGAAGGACCTTTCTTGACCACCAAATCGGTATCTCTAGAGACTTTTAGTAAATTAACCTTTTTTTATAGTAATTAAAAGTCATGCATTAGGGATTTATATTTTACCACATTAAAAGTTCAACTTAATTACAACCTATATGAATGTAGGGTTTTTTAATCCTTTAGGATAAAAAGGATAATCCATGCACCAAGTCCTTTCTTGCATTTCACCTTGTCAAAATAGAGTTTCTAAAGTCCATCATATTCTAATTCAACCTTTGACACCTATGGGATTGGAAAAACCTATTCATGAATATGATAAGTCACCATTCCACTCTCTTCATATTTGTCATATGGGTCAAATTCCATCTTATCAACTACCTAGTGATCTAACTATTCATTTGTCACTTATTTAACATCCTCATTCAAGTCTATGTTTAAAATCTCAAACTATTATTATGAAGAGATAGGGTAATTAAATAGTAAGGGTTAAGGGTAATAAAATTTTACATGATAGTGGGTTATCATTTCAACATCAATTTTTAATTTGTCCTTGTACCTAGTTCTCAATGTCATATGGGACCAATCTAAAAGAAAGATATATCCATATTTTAGTTTTTAATTATTTGGATAGGCATAAAACAAACATAGGAAGAAGTTATATCATAGAAATTCCCTGAGATAAAGTGATATTGGGACATACATAGAGGGTTAGAGGGAAATAATTTGTTAAAACTACAATGGGAACTAGATTTATATGTAATTGGTTGACACCTCTTTCTTAGGGAACATAGCTAATTCCTAAATATAATACAACCTTATTTGGAATTATAGTAGTACTAAAAAAAAATTATATCATGTAGTTAAGGATAAACTACTTCCCAATTCTCACAAACAAATATAAAGGGAGGGGTTTAATTTAGCCACTTACCTTTGGAGCCTTTGCTTGGAGCACAATTGTAGATTGATCTTAAGTCTTATCATTTGGGGGTATCTCCTTGCTTCTAGATTTATCCACTCTTGTGTGTTTTTTTAATGATTCTATTATTAAGTCCATCTGATCAGGAAAATATTAATCTTCCCATAAAGAGATGTTAGCAATCACCTCCTTCTCCACAAAACTCATTGAGCTAATAGGTTTTTGCTTTGTAACATAACATGTGCTCCACTCCCTCATAAGACTTTTAATCATGTGATAGGTGGGCTTAAATTCATAACTCTTGGAGGTCATTAGTGTTAGGTTGTGGAGCTAAAAGCTTTAAGTTGTTGCAGACAAAGAAAAGGAGGTTGCTGAAGACCCAAAAGCACCAGCATTGATAGCATGACCGACGTCGATCATGATCAGTGCAGAAGGCAACCGGCGTCGGCAGGAAGTCAGCTGACGTCGATAGAACTAGGTAAGCAGGGACCGATGTCGGTCGCCTGTGTGTTCCATAACTGCTCGTTGCATGAACAGTTAGTTAAGTGAACTGAGTGTTTTCATGTAAAGGCTATTTCGAGTCTTAAGCTGTGTGGATAATTATAGTAAACTAAGAGTCTAAGTTATTGTTTAAGTCTGGGATCTATTTATAAACCCATTGGCATGTATTGTAAAGTGTGCTAGTGAAGAGAACAAAGAGTGTGTTTCTCCTAGTTCCACTAATGAGCTAGAAAGGAAGGCAAGGAAGATCCTTCCATTGTAAGTATGGTCTATTAGATTGCAGGTTGCAGGTTCATGGGAGATCAACTTGAAGTACTATAGAGTGCTTGGTGTACTGGCAGGGTTATTACTGACTGGTTGGAGAGGTGAACACCAATTCTGCGTGTGAGTTGGTTATTGGGACCATTTTTGGTATGAGAGTGTTTTGAAGAAGAATTACTATACACTTGGGGTGTGGGAAGCCTCTGTAAGGTGGAAGAGTGTGGCGGCTCTTTATTGTATTCTTTTTTGTACAAATGTTAATACAAGATATTGTATTGTCTCTCATATTCTGTGCTATTGGTGAATTCTAGTTACTTGTGTTTTTGGTTATTTCCACATGTTTAATTGCTTAAGTTTGGTAATCATATTGTGCTCTTTCTGAGGAGCAAGATCCTAACAAGTGGGATCAGAATAGGTGTGTTTGTTCTTGGATTCCCTGACAACTGGTATTAGAGCCTTGGTTGTAGGTTCAGAGCTTGATACCATCAACTGGTATCAGAGCTTTTGGTTGGGATACTAACAGGTTGGATTAGATTTGGTTAGTGTGTGTTGATTATAGGTTACTCACAGGGTTTCTGTTTGAGTGGGAGTAGAGCAATGGCAAAAGACAATAAGCTACAAATGGAGAAGTTTAATGGTAGGAGGTCCAAGTCTAGGTATGGCAGAATAACTTGCTAGAAATATGGAAAGAAAGAGCAGGAAAAGAAAGATTGTTGGTTGGTAGTAGATCAGCATGAAGGACATGAAGAAGAAGCAGATGTTGTAGAGTTCGTTGCACGAGATGCTCTGGTATGTTCTTTAGATAAAGTAGAATCTTGGGTTTTAGATTTCGGTGCCTCTTTTCATGCATCCCCAAATAGGGATTTTTTTTCATGAGTATGTCTAGGGAGACTTTGGAAAAAATTGTGTAGGGGATGGAAAGCCTTGTCAGATGGTTGGCAAAGGGAAAGTGAAGCTGAAACTGTAGACAGGTAACACATGGGTGTTAAAGGAGGTCATGCATGTCCCAGTTCTGGTGCAGAATTTGATTTCTATAAGAAGTTTGGGTGATGAGGGTTGCACAGTAACTCTCATAGCAGACTCTTAGAAGGTTACCAAGGGTGCACTTGTTGTAGTAAGAGGTAAGAAAGTAGGTACGCTTTATCTATCTACTTGTATTACTGATTCTCTTTCTGGGTTATCTACTTCAGCTGTAGATTCAAAGATGTGGCTTAATAGGCTTGGTCACATGAATAAGAAGGAGATGCATGTTCTTGAGTCAAAGGGTATAGATCAAGGTTTCTGTATGTAGAAGAAGAAGGTGACATTTCTTGAGGAATCTGATGTTAGTGACAAGAGCAGGAAAGCCTTGGTTTTCAAGGAGAAGGTGATGGATAGAGTTCAACAGAAGGGGCAAAAGAATTTTGAGCAGAGCAAGGGTGATTTGGACAAGGGTTTGATCCAAAAGGAGCTCTTGGGAAAAGGTCAGTTCTCACAAGCAAAACTCAGAGACTGATGTCAGCAGGAAAACCAACGTCAGCATCCAGACAGGGATTGACATTGGCTATGTGCAGACCGACATCGGTGACTCAGGGTAGATAAACACTGGTGTCGGTAAGGGGGAATTGATGTCTGCAATGAAGTAGTCATAGGGAACTGACATCGGTCGGGTGCAGACTGGAATGTGACTGGCATCGGTCACTAAGACAAATTTTGGGTGGATAGCAAGCTGTCAAGGATTCTCAAGCACCCATATGGAGGACTTAAAGGGTATGTAAGCCTCAAATTCATAATTTCCCTTCTTTACACTACTTGTTGCTCACTTATGGTAAAGAACCAGGAAGTTATTGAAGAAGCAGAGCAGGTAGATCTAGGAAATAGTGGGAGCTTGGCATGGGTTGAGGATGTGATTCCTTGGAGGAGAACCAAACAAGAGTTTTGGGTGGAGTTGCCAGCTGGAAGTAAGCACTGAGAGATGAATGGATGTTTAGGATGAAGAAGAGCGAAAATGGATACGTGAGACAGAAGGCCTAGGTATATGGTCCTGTATAAGCTGCAGGGCAATGGAGGTTTGATCTTTGTGTTTCTCTTTACCAGGTTGGATAATATTAGCTACATTATCCTATTACTATATGATGTGCTTGTTGCAGGGTTACATATACAGGGTATTGCTGAACTAAAGTAAAGCTAGTTCAGGGGTATGTCATGAAGAATCTGGGAGCAGCAAGATTCTTTGGCATGAGTGTGTTCTAGGGACATGGAAGGTCACATGTTGACTTTGTTTTAGGATGATTGTGTGAGACCGGTTAGCACGCCGATGGTTGGACAGTTCACAAAATAGTGTCTTGATTCACATAATGAGGTTAAGTGCATGGTATGTACTAGACCCGAGTTTTCCCAAGCAGTGGGAGTTGTCACAAGTTTGGAGCCAATTTGGGAAAGAAGCATTGGAGGGCAGTTCAATGGATTCTTAGAGGGACCAGCAGCAGGTGCACATGCTATGCAAGTTTAAGTTATTTTTTACATGGTTTGTAGATGTGGATGTGGCAGGTGATTTGGGTGACAGGTGTTGCACTACAGGTTTTGTGGTGGTTGGTCTTCAAGAGTGATCTTGAAGAGGAATATAGAGCCAAGGGAACAAACTAGACGGTGTACATGTATAGGTATAGTTGCAGCTATTTATCTCCAAGTGGGAGATTGTTAGGTTGTGGAGCTAAAAACTTCAACTTGTTGCAGACAAAGAAAAGGAGGTTGCTGAAGACCCAGAAGCACCAGCTTCGGTAGCATGACCGACATCGGTCATGATTAGTGCAGAAGGCAATTTGTGTCGATAAGAAGTCGGTTGACGTCAGCAGAACCAGGCAAGTAGGGACCGACGTCGCTCGCTTGTGTGTTCCAGAACTACTCATTGCATGAACAATTAGTTAAGTGAACGAAGTGTTTGCATGTAAAGGCTATTTTGAGTCTTGAGATGCATGGATAATTATAGTAAACTAAGAGTCTAAGTTATTGTTTAAGTCTGGGATCTATTTATAGACCCATTGGCATGTATTGTAAAGTGTGCTAGTGAAGAGAACAAAGAGTGTGTTTTTCCTAGTTCCACTAATGAGCCAGAAAGGAAGGCAAGGAAGATCCTTCCATTGTAAGTATGGTCTATTGGATTGCAGGTTGCAGGTTCATGGGAGATCAACTTGAAGTACTATAGAGTGCTTGGTGTACTGGCAAGGTTATTACTGACTGGTTGGAGAGGTGAACACCAATTCTATGTGTGAGTTGGTTGTTGGGACCGTTTTTGGTAGGAGAGTGTTTTGAAGAATAATTACTATACACTTGGGGTGTGGGAAGCCTCTGTAAGGTGGAAGAGTGTGGCGGCTCTTTATTGTATTCTTTTTTATACAAATGTTAATACAAGATAGTGTATTGTCTCTCATATTCTGTGCTATTGGTGAATTGTAGTTACTTGTGTTTCTGGTTATTTCCGCATGTTTAATTGCTTAAGTTTGGTAATCATATTGTGCTCTTTCTGAGGAGCAAGATCCTAACAAGTGGGATCAGAATAGGTGTGTTTGTTCTTGGATTCCCCGACAATCTATATGATTTTCCTCCACCATAGGGATATTTTATTTTAAGCCTTCATTGGTATGTTTTTCCCTTGCATCTGATATAATAAGCACTTAATGGAATAATATCTTTGGTAGGCTAGTTCTCAAGATCACTTTTCTTGGACCTTATCATATAGTTCAATCAGACTTGAGGCTTGCATTTTTTTTTACAAATTTTCATTTAAAGGGCACATAAATCATTATCTCCCCTAAAGATGCTTTAAGAGCAATAGGTGCATTAGCAATTCCTTTCTCTTGAGGTGGTTGGAATAAGGAAATTTGAACCATAAGGGCTTTATATTGGTTCCCAATAACATAGTTGTTTTAATTATGTGTTATAACATAATGAAAACACCACTTGATTTGGTCCTTAGCTATATTGTTTTGTGCAAGAACTAGGGCTTTGTTTGGATATAGAACCCATTTAATGGGTGGTGGAACTTTAAGAGAAACCTAATATTGGGAGCCTGAAATTTTGGAGGCTGATAACATTCATGTGGGTAGTAAGGTTAGTAGTTTGGATAGTATACTTTATTATTTGGGTAATATATTCCTTAGGGACTTGAGATTATTACCTTTTAATAGCCACTAGCTCATTAGAAAAATTATTGAGCATGTTCTTCACCTCATCCAACTATTTTTAGGTTTGAGATGCTACTTGAGTAGACCTATTAAAATATGGAATTCATAACAAGAGTAGGAAAGGGAGAAAAAACTTGAGTGGCATTATAAATATCTAATAATAATGGCATAACTAGTTTAGGGGTGAGCTTCATTACCTAAATTAGGTTATTATCTAATAGGATATTAACCTCATAAGCAACATGAAGGGTGTTTTCTACCATGGATTAGATCATTATGATTATATCTAAATGGAAATATTTTAAGAATTACATAAATGTCATGTTACGTAGGGGACATACCTGAGGTAGTATCCTCAACCAATTTTTATTAAACATTAGGTTGAAGGATGGGATCATTTTCATGGGTTCCCTCTTGATAGTATTAAGTTTTTCAACTAGAGACAAATTATCTCTTCTTTCCTTAAACTGGTTATATAACAGTGTTCTTAGCTCATCCTAAATTTTAATAAATGTGAAAGCTAAAATCTTATACCAATCTAATGATTTACCTATGAAAAAGGAAATAATAAACCTAAGTTCCACATATACATCTCATATATGATAGATGAAACACATGTTAGCTACACTTGCATCTCCTAGATGGTTTATGGGGGTAGTTGGGCCTTCACCATAAAATAGGGTAAGGGATTTAAGTGTAGAACTTGAGATTTCATTCTAGACCTCAATGTTTATGGGGCTACCATTTTTCCATGTAAGAAAGGGATTGATTCTTGGTGGGGGATTATTATGAGCCATGATCTTTTAAGGTGAAGAATTGAGTAGTTGGGTGAAAGAGATAAGATTATAAGTGGGAGATGTATTTATGATAAAAAATATTCCTTTCCTATATTCTTTTTAGGTAATTGTATATTTTCCATTGAATTTTGGCTTGGATCTCCTTTGGATATAGAAAAATTGTGTATCTTTATCTTAGGCTACCAGTATCTCTAGTAGGTAAATTCACTGGTTGATAAATATATATGCTCTTTGTAACATGAATGTCAAAATTGTTCACCAAAACCTTAATCATAATACTTTGTAATTAGACATTTAAGAGTCTCAAGTCTTACCAGGAATGCCACAATTTTTTGATGTTCCTATATATTTGAGTGTAACAAGATCACCAACATAATATAATTATAGGGAATCTTACTATGTGGAACCTTTCAATAAGATAACCTCTAAGATGAAAATATTAGCGCCTTATCTATCTTAATGATAAACTAATGATATACATAAAGGAAAGGTGAGATAAGAAAGGAAAAATTGCTTGCATTAAAAGGGCTAGTGATACATTGAGATAAATGACCAGGTTCAACCTTCAATCAAAATTTCAACATAAATTAGTTTTAGTTGAATATCCTTTAGATTCTAACACACAAGATAACTATACTAAAAAGGTAATAACCTCAAGACAATAGTGAGTTGAGAACTACAAAATAATGAAGACAAAGAAGAGAACATCCAAAATATCTTTTATTTGATGCCTTAAAAGTTACACAATAACATAATACTTTAAAAGGTGCTTCTTCACATGAAAGTAACAATTGAGTAAAATCTCATTCTATTGATGTACAATTCATAAAAAGGAAGAGTTTGATTAAAAGGGTAATTTTACCAATCCTTTGCTCAATGGAGAAAATTACATTTAGAGCAGATGAAAGTGAGTGGAGGCATGATTTTTTAGGCACTTTTGTCATTTTTCTCTCTCTAGTATATTTTTATGGATATTATAATTACAACAGTCATTGAATAACTATAGTGTTTTTAGGTGAGCATGAATTCCATTTTCTAGGAGTCAATATGTTGTGTTCCTCCACCCTATTGACACTTGGGTTGTCATTGTGCATTCAAGTATCTACTCTGATGATTTGATGAACCTTGTTGATTGTGGTCTGAAATTCCAACTATCATCTTGATTTTAAATAATGCCAGTCATTTAATTTAAAATAATCATCATCATGTCACCTTAGTCCATTTTGTATAATTGTCATGTCACCTTAGTCCATTGTGGATAGCAATAGACTTGACCGATGCATAATTTATTCAATGAGATAGGTCCCCTATGTGTTTTACTCCACCCAAAGGTGCTTTGTTTAGATCAGTTAAGTTAGTTGTGTGCATTTGGATGTCCAAGTTCCAAGATCTAACCCTAAAGAAAAGTCCCAATAATTAACCATAAACAAGTTCAAATAGGTTACAAGATGAAGCAAAATGTATACCTTGTAGGAGGTGTAATAGAGCATAAGTTCATTAAAATTAATTTGGATAAATGGATTTCAATTAAATTGTAATACAAATATCTAATTATTTGTATGTAGGTTATAAAAAATAAATATAAAATTATAATCAAGTTTAATTAATTCTTCAAAATCTAGAAGCAATGAAAAGATATAAGGTTTAGACTTATCTAATTTTATTTCACAATCTATTAATAATTACTAGAAGGTGATATTGTAAATGTATGCTTATAATTGTCAAGTAAATAATCTAAGAAGTGATATTGATCAAAGAAAATTATTTAGATTGTACACTTCTACTCTAAACAATTCAAACCATCTTGTTATTATGGATAAATCAATAAACATGCTAATTTTTTTTTTTAAGACTATGTTTATTTGGTTCTGACCTCCAAAAAGCTTGCTATAATAATTTGCAAAACATTATTCTTATTGTCCCAATTGGGCAATGATTTATAAAAACTTTAAATAAAATAACATAAGTTTTAGAGGTTGTGTTAAACCATATGATAATAAAGCTATCTTGATATTTCTGGAGCCATAGATAGTAACAATATTTAAAACAACAAAACTTAATGATTAGAGAAGTTCCAATCACCTGTAAAACAATGTTTTATAGTGTGTGTATAAACATAAAGTTGTGTTATTTAATGAATACTCTAATGAATGCTAAGTTTCTTCTAGAATACTTAAAAGTACACAATAAATTCTTATGAATAATACATATATATTGAATATACAAATGAACTACAATACTTTTGTATTTAAAAAAATTGAATTTAATTTAGAACCATATTTGTATACAAACTGACATCAAACATTCACAAGGTAAACAATGCAAGATAAAGAAAAATGAGTGCACTCTAGTCACAAAAAACCATACACTTTTTTTAAGAATATATTCTAGATTATTTGGAACGTTAGAATATATTTTAAACACTTGACAATAAAATTTGAAAAAGATAAAAAAAAATAAAAAAATATTAGAGATATGATAACAACTCAAAAATACATTAATAACATTTAATTTGAAAAAATAATTAAATAAATACACAAACACCCTAAACCCATATAATTTAACAACTAATAAATAAGTAAAGACTATTTCTAAGTGTGTAGAATTTGATCGCTTTTAAAATTTCACTCATATATTCTATGTTTTTGTGTTTGAACAAATAAATGATAAATAATGCTAAACATATTTGTATGGGTTCATATATTTTAAGAACATGATATTAAAGTTTAAATTACAATTATATTAAAGTCTAATTTGCATGCATTTATATTGAAGAATGGGTTTAAGGTAATATCTTAATTCAATTAAAAAAAATTGTTTCTTTTTTCCTTTTTTTTAATTATTTCAATACGACTATTCTATTAATTTATGAGATAAATGATTTAGAATTACAATGATTTATTGATGATAATTTTTTTCTTTTAATTTTTTAAATTATAAAATTATTATTATTTATTTGAAATGAATTAAAAATTAGTTAAAATAATACAAATATTATCAAAAAATATTCTTACACATTACTAATGAATATATATATGTTTGTTTATAAAATAATAAATTATTTAAATTTAACTTTCAATAATTTTACTTTTCAATCTCAAATTAAGTAAAATTCTACATAAGCAAAAATATATATTTAACTCTATTATACTATTTTTTTTATTATAATATAAATAGTCTTAGACTATTTTTTAAAATTATATATTCATAAATCAATGAACCGAATTTTATACTAATAAATAATAGCCAAATCTTATACATAAAAAAAACTATGTATTAAATATTAATAATGATGAGTTCCAACTTTTTTTTAAAAAAAGGAAAAAACTCATTAACATATTGTATCATAGTGTTGAAAGATATTAGGCCTTTTAGTTTGCTAACATGTGATTAAATCATGTAATATTTAACCTATCAAAATTGAAAACTTTAAACCTTTTCAGTAGTATTAAAATATTTATTTTTTAATAAAAAATTGAAATTATAATTTTTTATCTAGTTTATTATTGGTATAAAATTTTGATATTTTATTTCAATATTTATAATTTTTTATAATAAAAAATCATCTTATTTACATGTGAATTAGTCATTAGTACATATAAGTTTATGATTGGCTTAGGGTGCATTCGATTTACATGTAAAAGTACCTACACCAAATTATGTTTATTGACCAAGCTAAAAAGCATGACAATAAAAAGGTAGAGATAGAGGTAGAGGCATCCAAATAATATCTCAATCATCATACAATTGCTAAGTCTGTTATAACCGTAGATGAATGATTTGAGAAGTTTTATTCTGTAATAAATGTGTAATGTAATGACAAGGCAAAGTTTTTATAAGGCATTTTTTTTGCACTTTGAAAGATATACATGTGGTGTTTCATACCATTATATATTATGAGTGTCCCCAAAGTTATCAAGGATTTTTTCTCCTCCATCTCCATGCATCTACTATATTTATGTTTCTACATCAAAACTAATATATTTAGATTATTTTTACTATATCAGGTATATAGAAAAATTACCTCTAAATTTATAAGTGGATAGGCAACAGTAAATCAATGTCTAGACTCTTTCATAGAGAGAAGATTCTTAAGAGGTAATATTTCATAGTTTATGTAAAATTAATGAGACCATTAAATATTTGATTCAAGTTATCTAGGTAGTGTGAGAGAGTTCAATAAATGGCATGTATACGTGCATGGATTGAGGGTAAAACTTTACATCATTAATTATTATATCTATTACTATCAATGTGATGTATGTCACATACATAAATGGTTATTTTTTAACTTTTCTCACATAATAGAGGGCCACCTTCATTATCTTCATTAATTCGTGACCCTTAACCATGAGTCGTGGTTTGTTTAGGGTGGACAACCTTCTATAGAGTAATAGAAATCATGTCCACTGCCTATGTTAGGGCTAGTTAGGCATGTGGTTGAGTAGGGAAGTGATGAAAAGCATGGAGAAATTTAGCCTTGCTCTTGTAGGAAAAGGGTGGATTGTTTTTAATGTTTTTAAATTTATCAAGGATGAGATGATTGGTTAGAGAAATGTGGAATATACGCATAGGATTTAATTGAATTGTTTAAACCATAGACCTTTCTTGAATTTAGGGTTCGTTAACTCTTGATTCCCCGCTTGGATCTCACTAGCACCCCACAAAGATCTCAGTATATATTTTGTTGATGACAGATGACCTTTTCTATTTGATGCATTAATCATCAATCAAGAGCTTCTCTAATTCTAAATGAATGACATATTTATTTTTATAACAACTTCAGAATATGTGTATTCAAACTATATCTGGATCAAAGCATAGATTGTATCATTTTTCATACATTAGAACTTTGTAAAGGTACTTTGTCAAGTGCATACAATGACATATATCTTCATTATGATGATGGATATCGAGTGAGAATTTTTATTTACATAGTTATCTCAAAAATATTGTTTCATAATAACATAGTAAAGTAAATGCCTTATGTAAACCATCAACATTTTTTTTTATATTAAACCTTTCAAAACATACCCATTTTTTACCCAATCACAACGCTGAGAATCTCTTAATCCATGGATTTCAATGCTAGGTCATGGTGGGAGTGGCTAACAAATGGGACCAAAAAATAAAGTATAAAAAATATTTTAATTTTTTTAATTATATATGCAATAATTTATTATTTTTTTGCTATCTTTTTTTTGCAAAAAATATAAGTCATTTAATTTTTTACGATTATGAAAATAAACTATATTCAAATTCATTACTATAAGTTTATAACCAACCATTTATACATAACACATAGGTGTTAATTGTGGAATACATGTTTTAATAATTTGTATATGTCTTATATTTCAATATGAATATAGAAAACAAGTGAACCACCTCAATAAGAAATTGGTTGAGTAGTAACCATCTCAAACATATTTTTTCTTTGATGCACATCAAAAGGAAAAAATATTATGAATAAATGTTTAAGTGGATAAATGTCAGGATCTTGCTCCTCAATTAGAGCACATATGATTACTTCTTGTATTAGAAACTAAACACGGAATTTAACCAGAATGATAAGTAACTAGAAATATGAAACAACACAGGATATGAGAGACAATGCACAATTGTATAAATAATCACTCAGAAGAAAATACAATAAAGAAGATGCCACTTCTTCTTCCACCTCAAAGGCTTGCCACACCTCAAGGACTTCTTCCCTCTCTCTCTTACGGTCCCAAAAATCAACTCCAATATAGAATTGATGTTCACCTCCACTAGTCAGTAACACACTGCCAATACACCAAGCACACAACCATACTCCAAGTAGATCTCCTGCTCTCTGCTACCACCTGCAAATCACCAGACCTTACTCGCCATTGTAGATCTCCAAACGTGGTCTTGCACACCTGTTGACCAAGATCATACATACACGAAGAACCCTTCTGATTCTCCAAACCAGCACCCACACTTGGTACTGTGGCACTAGGAGGAACACACCATTGCTCTCTTCTCTCTGAAAGAGCTTATTTTGCTCTCTTACTCTCTAGCACTAGTTTACAATACAACCCATGAGTATATTATATAGATCTCATGATTACAATAATTAGACTATCTTAATTACAATAATTAGACATACAACTCCAAGACTATAATTAGCCTTTAACATGCAAACTGACAGTCCAAAAATAGACTCTCTAGAATTCGCATGTAAACTGCATGCTCACACACAGGTTGCCAACGTCAGCTCCTCCTGACCGATGTCGGCTGACTTGTAACCAATGTCAATTACTTTTGCATTGCTATCTGACTGATGTCGGTTGATCAGACCAACGTCAGTTTCCCTGCAACTCATTCTGCAACTCTTTGCAACCTCAGTAACTCCTCTTGTTTGCATCCTGGTGAAGCTTTTAGCTCCACAACCTAACAATCTCCCACTTGGAGATAAAAAGATGCACCTGTACCTATACCTGTACACCATCTAATTTATTCCCTAGCTTGTATCCCTCTTCAAGATAAATCCTGAAGACCAACCACCACACACCTTGTGATGCCTTTCCTGTCATCCAAGTAACCTGCCACATCCGAACCTACAACTCCATGTAGTGAAGACCTTGACCCTGCATAACATGAATCCTTGCTGCTAGTCCCTCTCAGATACCTGAGAATCCATTGAACTGCCCTCTAGTGCTCCTTCCCTGAATTGGCTCCAAACTTTTTGACAACTCCCATTGCTTGGGAAAACTCAGGTCTACACCAGACCTCATGTGATTTCGAACACTGTTCTAAGCTCAGCTTGAACTATCCAGCCCTTGGTGTGCTTTCCGATTCTGCATCCTACATCTTGAACCCCGCCAACACTGTCTTCACATCAGCTCCCACTGGAGACAAAATCTCCATGTCTCTTATGTCAAAGAATTTTTCTACTCCCAAATTCTCCATGACATACCTCTGAACTAACCTTACCTTTAGCTCAACAAAACCTTGTATGTACAAACCTGCTAGCAAATCACCCACATACAGTAAGTGGATAATGTTGCGACTCATCATGCACCTGGTAAGACAAACACAATGGTTGCACTAACATTGACTAAAGCCCTGCTTTGTCATCCACCTATCAAACTTGTACCACTGTCCTGCAGCTTCCTCAAGACCATATACCTTGGCCTTCTGTCTCACGTATCCATCCACTCTCTTCTTCAACTTGGGAATCCATCCCTCTTTTAGTGCTTTCTTCCAACTGACAACTCCACCAACAAACCCCTGTTTGGTTCTTCTCTAAGGACTCACACTCCTCATCCATGCCAAGCTCCCACTATTTCTGGATTCTACCTGCATTGCCTCTTCACATCTTCCTAGTTCTCGACCATCAGTAAGCAACTAGTAAGAAGGTGAACAATGAATATGAGGTCCACTTACCCTTTCAATCCTCCATATGGGTGTTTGAGACTTCTTGACAGTGTGCTATCCGCCCAACATTTGTTCCAGTGACCGATCTCAGTCATCTCCCAATTTGCAACCAATCGACGTCGATTCCCTGCGACTGACCCTATTTGCCGACATTGGTTTCTTGATCGATGCCAGTGTACCTACTATCGACATCAATTGTTGTATGACTGACGTCAATTCCTTCTGCCTGACACCACCGACTCTGCTAATCTGCACATGATCGATGTCGGTGCCTGTCTATTTAACGTCAATTACTCCTGACCGATGCCGGTACCTGTGTTCACTTGTGAGTGATGAATTTTTACCCATGAGCTCTCCATGGATCAAAACCTTGTTTAAATCGACACAGCCCTGCTCAGAATAATTTAGTCCCCTTAGCTGATCTCTATCCGTCATCTCCTCCATGAACACCAAGGCTTTCCAATTCTTAAGTTTGTCAAAGATATCTGTCTTCCACTTAAGAACATGCATTCCCCTCCTACATATGTGACCAAGCCTACAAAGCCACATCTCTACAATAGAAGGTGAATCAGTAATATAAGTAGATAGATAAAGGATACCTACTTTCTTACCACCGTCTAATTGAAGTGCATCCGTTGTGAGAGTTATTGTGCATCTCTCATCACCCAACTTTCTTGAAGAAATTAGACTCATCTCCAAGACTGGAACTTGCATGACCTTCTTCAACACCTGTGTGTTACCCATCTACAATTTTAGCTTCACTTTCCTTTTGCCAACAATCTGACAAGGCTCACCAACCCCTAAATAAATCTCTCCAAAGTCTCTAAAGACATACCCATGAAAATATGCTCTATTTCGAGCTGCATGGAAAGAGGCAAAAGAATATGTAAACCAAGATTCTACTTTATCCAGAGCAACCTATGCAACATCACCTACAACATCTGCTTCTACACGCTGATCTTCTACCAACCAACAATCTTCCTTTACCTGCTCTTTCTTTCCATCAATCAGACCATTCATGCTATTCAGTTTCTCCATTTGTAGCTTACTTTCTTCTACCATTGCTATACTCCCACTCAATCTGAAACCCCTGAGAGTGACCTATAATCAACAAACACTAACCAGATTTGAAACCACCTATTAGTAACCCAACCAAAAGCTCTGATACCAACTATCAGGATCTTGCTCCTCAATTAGAGCACATATGATTACTTCTTGTATTAGCAACTAAACACAAAATTTAACCAGAATGATAAGTAACTAGAAATATGAAACAAAACAGGATATGAGAGACAATACACAATTGTATTAATAATCACTCAGAAGAAAATACAATAAAGAAGATGCCACTTCTTCTTCCACCTCAAAGGCTTGCCACACCTTAAGGACTTCTTCCCTCTTTCTCTTACGGTCCCAACAATCAACTCCAATATAGAATTGATGTTCACCTCCACCAGTCAGTAACACGCTGCTAGTACACCAAGCACAAAACCATACTCCATGTAGATCTCTTGCTCTCTGCTGCCACTTGCAAATCACCAGACCTTACTCACCATTGTAGATCTCCAAACGTGGTCTTGCACACCTACTGACCAAGATCATACATACACGAAGAACCCTTCTGATTATCCAAACTAGCACCCATGCTTGGTACTGTGGCACTAGGAGGAACACACCATTGCTCTCTTCTCTCTGAAAGAGCTTATTTTGCTCTCTTACTCTCTAGCACTAGTTTACAATACAACGCATGAGTCTATTATATAGATCTCATGCTTACAATAATTAGACACGTAACTCCAAGACTATAATTAGCCTTTAACATGCAAACTGATAGTCCAAAAATAGACTCTCTGAAATCTGCATGCAAACTGCATGCTCACACATAGGTTGCCGACGTTGGCTCCTCCTGACCGATGTCGGCCGACTTATAACCGACGTTGGTTTCTTTTGCATTGCTATCTGACCAACGTCAGTTGATCAGACTGACGTTGGTTTCCCTGCAACTCATTCTGCAACTCTCTGTAACCTCTGTAACTCCTCCTGTTTGCATCCTGGTGAAGCTTTTAGCTCCACAACCTAACAATAAATAAGCAATCGATAGGATAATTTTTATTTTAAAAAAAAGGATATGTTATGTTGTCTCTACATAACACAAGGGTGTTTATTGTGGAATACTCTTTTAGTAATTTATGTAAATTGTATCTCTTAATAAGAATATAGAAAAAAAGTGAACTGTTGTTTATTCTTTAGTGTAATATTAGCTGTACTAAAAAAATAGTCTTCTAAGAAATATAACCTATCATTTTAACTGAGTACATTGAATTTTATTCATGAATATTTTGTATTTGAAAAAAATAAATCGACTTATAATCATATGGTAAAGGCCTTTTTATATATAAAACTAAAATATAATTTTAATAATCAAAATGCTAGAATCTTATGGAACAAGATCACTACAACAATAAACATTTGACATGTTATTCTTCAATTTGATTTTTAGAAAATAGTTTAAGTGAAAAATTATATGATTGATAAAAAGGTAAAATAATTATGGACCTATTAGTTGTCAATAAAAATAGTATCTCCTAAGAATTAACCCAAAAATATCTTTGACTACTAGGTAATTTAATATTTCATAATGAATGGCAAAGGTATTATATAAATTATGGATTGCTTCTAATTTTACTTCCATATATCTTGCAAGAATATGTAAAACCTTTTTTTTGTGTTAAAAAAATGGTGCAAAAAATAAAGTATAGTACGTGTATTTTCCAAGAGGAATCCAACAGGGGATTAAGGGACTGAATATATCCTAGTAAATCATGGCAGTTGATGTGTTATTCTTCAATTTTAATTTTAGAAAATAGTTTAAGTGAGAAATTGTATGATCGATAAGAAGGTAAAATAATTATGGAACTATTATTTTTCATTCAAAATGATGTTATATTCTAAGAATTAACCTAAAATTATCTTATGTTATCTGCTAGGTAATTTAATATTTCATAATGAATGGCAAAGGTTTTATATAAACTATGGGTTGTTTCTGATTTTAGTTTCATATATCTTGTAATAATTTGTAAACCTAATTTTTATGTAGAAAAAAAAATGGTACCAAGAAGAAAGTATAGTAAAAATGTATTTTCCAAGAGGAATTCAACATAGGGCCAAGGGCTTGAATATATCCTAGTAAATCATGATAGTTGTAGGTCATGCACTCTAAGGCCAATATAACAAGTTTGGGTTTTTTAGTACTTATTCGATCATAATAGATCATATTATTTAGACTCTTCTCTATGAAATTATGAAAGATGAATGTAAATCCTTATATCCAAGACTTAACGTTAACATTTAAAGATTTTTACATTCATGCATGAGGCAAAGTAGGGCTTTAATGAATTGTATAAGATTTTATATTTACTAAATTATCATATGGGGCCATCAAGGATGATTATCCAAATATTTGGAAATATATCCAATAATACTCTGGTATGAGATTTCATACATTAAAGCAAACAAAATAGTGAATAATAGTGTACAAATATTCAAATTAACATTTGGGTTTTGACTCAAGTGTAACATAGTTGTTTGGAAGGCCCTTAGGACCATTAAAAAACTCACTTCATGCAAAAATGAAAAGGATTAATTTAAAGGATCTATATTTGTTATCCATATCCATTTCATTAGTTGCCCTACTTACAAATTTTTAGGGATACAAATTAACTATATATTGATGCCACTTTTATTTGTCAAAGTAAAATCATGTAATGTTTCTATCAAGCTAACAAAGTATGTTTACTAAGTTAAATGTTTTATACTTTCATAGTCCATGATGTGTGTAATAATTTTTTTTTTAAAATTATTCACGAGCCTCCAAGAACTTGTGACCCCTCAAATAGGGCTTAAATCAATATCTGTATGAAAGCTTTGTAAAATAGTTACTACTTGTATAACAATTTTATATATATATATATATATATATATATATATATATATATATAAATAATAAATATTCATATTTCTAGTTTAATTTTTTCTACAATGACACTTTAAATAAATGAATGTATTATTGTGATGTTTTGTAATGCATGTTGACACAAACATTATAGATATAACCATTTATATACTAAGCTTATTTTATTTTATTTTAAAGATAATGGTTTTATTTTTTGACTAGTATATAAAACGATGATGATATAGTTTCTTTCCATCTATTGTTACAAACTTTTCATGTGAGTGATATTGTAACATACATATCTTACTTTGTTAATGAAATTTTGTGGACTAATCAATTATGAGTAAACATCAATATAATATCTTTTTAAGATAAATTAAACACACAAAATAGAGAGAGAACATTCAACTATGGCAATTAATAAAGATTAGAGGTCACTACAAAAAGTATAAAATTTACACATTTATCTTCAACAATCTAAGACCAAATATCAAATATATAAATGTTTAGAATATTATAAATACTTAATATAACCTACTCATATTTGAACATATAAATCTCATACATTGATCAATTTAAATTAATGAAATACACAAGATTTATATTAAATTGAGAAAGAAAAAAACATGAACAATATACAAAACATCTATTGTGATTTCTCAAGATTGTTAACTTTACCTAAACCTTTCTGATTAAAATTATCACAATAAAATGTATTTATAATAGCTTCCCACCTATCTTTGAAAAAATAATTTCATGTAATCACTTATGCAAAATAGACTAAATTTAAATCTATTCTAAAGTAGTTAAAAATAAAAGTAAAGCTTTAAATCTAATTTTAAAGAGAGTTATCTTGGTCTAAGAAAATATATATTAGAAATAATATCCACTTTAATACTACTTGGATGTGTCCTTTGTATAAATTTAAACATTATAGAATATCTTGAAGTGCTACCATGAATTTAGATAATCATGTAGATTTTGGTGAATTTGATCCCTTTGAACTTTATATTTATTGTGACATAAAATTAATCCCAATTTATTTAAGTATGAGATTAATTGAGGTAACTATTAATTAAATTTAGAATTCATTTGTGAAGTGTTATTAATTGTTCAGAAAATCCATTGTTGTGTACACTACTGTTTTATTCACGTGTTGGCTTCAATCTTCTTTATGGAATTCACATGTGACTAAATTCACTATGAATTTTTTTTAAACACCTCTCATGACCTTAAATTATCTTTTATATTTGAATTGGATGTGAATTTGAACTCAAAGATATATCTTTGACCAATTTTCTCAACCCTTTAATGATAGAAAATTCATTGATATTGTGTAAAAGTGATTAGTTGACATGCAACAACAAGCATCAAATCTAAAATAGAGTGAACGTGATTTATCCAATGTACACATGTAAAAATATTGAGGTGTTTGTTTCATAATTTTTTTTATTAGTGGTGGTTACAAGCACATCAAATTTATGGAGAATAATTTCCATTTATTTGATATGATCATGGGGTGCTTGGTTCATAGGATGATAAGTTGAAAGGTGGTGACATGGTGTAATCAAATGTTCATGAAACACGAAGGATTAAAAAAGTAAACCCAATTGAATGGTCAACAATTGCTAAGAGTCACACGAAAAAAACTTAGGTTGATAAAGTCATGAGGGTTAGGTCAATTACAAAGTCTCATGGTTGAGAAAGAGACATGGTATTACCATGGAGTGTCAGTCACAAAGATTAATCCAAATAAGATAGACCTAAATGATCTATGGAAATTATGTATTGGCATTTCTCTAAAAATATAGTTTCATGTGATCAATTATTCAAAATAGACTAAATCTAAATCTATTCTAAAATAACTAAAAATAAAACTAAAGTAAACAACTAAAATAAAACTAAATATTTACATATAAATTTAAAGTGAGCTATCCTAATATAAGAAAATATATCTTAGAAATTGTCTCTATTTTGGGCATGACCCTTTCCTAAATTCATACATTATAAAAGATCTTGCAAGGCCACTCATATTTTAGTTAATCATGTAAAGTTTGGTGAAGTTCTAACCTTTGAACTTCTTGTTGCTTATGACATAAAATTAATGGCCATTTCTTTAATTATGAGATTACTAGAGGTCACTTTGAACTCAATTTGGAAATAGTTTGTGATGTAAGATTAATTTTTCATGAAATCCCTTACTAAATAAGTTTTCTTCTACTTTGATATTCATTGTGTTTACTGTTGACGACGAAGATTGCACCCTTGGCAGGAGGCCAAGCTCCTGCCTTCTCCTTGCAACTATGGAAACTCCCCTCTCACTTGTGGGACTGGCGAAGCTGGAGGGGAGAGTCTTTAGATAAGGGCTAGCTCCCTTTGATGCATCATGTTTGTTCCAGCAAGTGCAAATACATGTATATATATAGATATATAATAGGGGGAATGCAAAGGGAGAAAGCTACAGGAAAACAAACTACTCTAAGGAGGTGATACACCAAAATGAAATGACCTTCTTACATCCACTCTTAAAACCAGATGAATGCATACATATGCTTCACACTTGGCAGAAGGACCAGACTGCAAAAGCTTGACAGGGAGGTTTTAATGAAAACATAGAGAATAGAGGTTCACCAAAGGTGCTATGAGAGGCACACTGAAAGGTAATTTCTCTATTTTTTCACTCCAAATAGAACTCTCCTCCTGTCAACTATAGAGATGGCACCTTGTAGACAACATATATGTTGGTGTTGAACCTATGAAAGCATCAAGAAACAATGACTGAACACAAACAGACACTCAAAACATACTCAGAAATGTCTATCCAAGATAGAGGTAAAAAATGCATTTATTGATTTAGGTGAAATTTTTCCAGGGCTGTGCCTTACAAATGTGGAAGATCCCTTTTCTAAAATGACAAGTCCTCAATATATAGAAGAAAAGGAGGCCCTTTTTGGTGACCCTTTTTTACAAGTGGCCCATTTGCGTCCCCTCAATGGGAAGAACAAGTCGTTCAAAACATAATGAGCTGTGCACTTTGTCTATTTGTAAGGCTGCTTCATCAAGGTGATTACACGGTTTGTCTACTCATTAATGTGAAATGGAGAAAACTCATTGCACTGCTAGCTGTTTGCGTCCTCTAATAGTCAATTCACTAGCATTGTTTCACCTGCTGGAGTCAATTCTAAATCGGCACTTCCCTTCACCACTTGGACCGTCTGCTTTCTCATTCCATGCTTGTCACTTTGTCTTTTCCCTTTCTTGTCTCTTTTGGCTCCTTCGGCCCTTGGGGGAAAACTTTTGGTGGGTCGCTGCATTCTGGGCTCTCATGGTTAGCGCTCTTTAGTTGAAAGCAAACGGCTATTTTGTTGCGCTAATTTTGACGTTCACACGACCGTCATTGGTTTGAAAACCAATGGCTAATTTGATTTGTTAATTTTGATGGCCTCTGGGACGTCCTCGTCCCTATCAAAATTTCATCGGGTCCTTCGCTAGCTTTTTGCGGCTTTGCTTTCATCGGCCCTCTCTGTGGGCACTTTTTTGCCTTTATATCTCCTTAGCACCTTCTTGAAGGGAAAGTGACCCTCCAGCCTTTGAAAATACCCTTTGTATTTGGTTGAGAGTCCCTCACAAGGGAATCTACCCTTCAGGGTCCTTCAAACGGTCTCCCGAGTTCCTGCAAACTTTTGTCCACAGACAATTTCCCTGGGTCTGTCTTTGCCTTGTGTATTTTCTGTGGGCTTTTGTCTACGGCCATTTTCCCATGGATAAAAAGTCCACAAAAATTCTCCCCGACACCCAGCTTTGAACTTGAATTGTGCCCAAATTCCTTTTGACTTTTTGTCCGAAGGAATTCCTTTGGGCAAAAAGTCTGAAGGAATTCAGACTTAAACAAAATCCAAAAACACTTACCTGGGTCCTTTCCATTTGAAGTGCCTGCCCTCTGCAAGGGTATTTGAACTTGAAGACTGCCCCTCGACAAGCTGGCATACCCTTGAACTAAACCATTGAACCAAAATGGTTCAACGGTTTAATGGTTCAACCATTGCACGCTGATGGACTGGCTAATGATCTGACTGATTGAACTAGGCCGATGAACCAAGTGTTGAACTGATGGCCTTGAACCAAACCTATTGAACCAAGCCATTGAACTGAACTCAGTTCAATGGTTTAATGGTTCAACCATATTGAATTGAGATGTTTGAACTTGAATATGGATGAATCAATTACCGATTGAACCAAGGGGCTAAACTAAAGTGAAGAACCATGGCATGAATTTGTGCAACTTGAAAATGGCTGGCATTGAATAGCAAGGGAAGAAGGGGACCAAAATTTTTTCTTGAAGGCAAAATTTGGTCAACATTTACTTTGGATTTATTTGTGGAGATCACCTATGACCAATTTCACTATGACTTTAATTAAAAGACATTTTGTGACCTTAAATAATATATGTTCATTGAATTGGATGTGAATTTGAACTCAAAATGTATCTATGCAACTAGTTTTATCAACCTTTTAGTGCTATAAAATTCAACAAATTTGTGATAAAGTAACTAGTTGATGTGCAACATTAGGTATCAAATTTAAAATAATGGTTCACATATCTAACATACACATGGTAAAATTATGGTGTTATTGGTTCTTTAGTGGTTTATGGGCCATAAAATTTAACTTTAGGTTCATGAAGAATCATGTCCATCCATGTGGTAGCATCATGGGGTGTTTGATGCATGAGATGATGGGTTAAAATGTAGTGATGTCATCCAAAAGGTCTTTGAAATTTTATTCTAGCCTACACAGTTTTGTGACCAATTGTATTAGGACATGTGGCCTATTTATATTTGCCATGGGATCACATAGTTCATACAAAGATCATAAATTTGACTATGTTCACTATGGACCCATGATTTTTATTCAATTTGTTTCATCATTTTCACATGTTTAGATTTTGGTTCATGAAAAATAAAAGTGATCATCAACTATATGTAATAATATTAACATTACAAAGACATATGAACAATTTTATATATTACGTTTTTTGAATGGTTGGGTCCACCAATAAGCCTTAGGTCATAAAGTCACAAAGAGGGGACCACTTTTTATGGGTTCATGTGTTCAATAGATGGCCACAGGGACTTATGGGATATAAATGGGATCTTGACTAAATTATATGTCTAAGAGACCACTACTTTCAATAAAAGGGACTCTATTTTCAAATTATATTGACCATAATGGAAAGCAATCCCTAGCTCTTTGGGGTTATGTACTAAGGTGACCATGAATATAATGTGAATCTTAAATTTTTTTTTAATGTGGAAAAAACCTCACAATGAGATAATGGAGTGCATGTTTTTATCATAAATATGAATACATTGTATTATTAGTCAAACCTTGATCATTTTTATGTCATGATGGACATGTGGCATTATCACATAGTGACTATATGCACCCAAAATTTTCATGGTGAAGCATTATGGTTTGATTTCCAATGGTAATGTAATGATCTCCTAATGTATGCTCAAAATAGGTTCTCTCTAACACTCTCTCTTTTTTACCTCCCTTTATCTCCCCAAGCCCCCTCAAAGCCCCCTTTTGTTCAAATTTGTAGGATTATTTTGGTTTCTTTTTTAAATAAATTTTCTTTAGAAGAAAAAATATCCTCTTCTAAGATGGAACTACTTCATGGGTTACAAAACCATTATGGTAGTTTCATAAACTGTGTTGGTGGAACCATTCCTAACAAGGCAATTTCACATTACTATGTAATAGTTCTATAATTGCATAGGATGGTTATGTCATGGGGATTGATGGTTATGTAACCACCCCCTACAAAAAGGGGTGGTTCTATCACTCACTCCCTAAATTCCAAAATTAGCTTCTAAAACTCAAGTATTGATGCATTTTTCATGATTATTATCACATTTCTTAATCTTTATGCCTTGTGTTCACATCCATGCTTGCCCAACTCACATCATCTTATATATATTATTTATTTGATTTTAAATAGATTCTATGAGCATTCTTTCCTCTTCCTACTCCTAAATATTTAAATTTCATAGTCATGCATCCTTTGTTTGCTTTGTGTTATTGACCTTTGGCTCTTCTATTTGTCATTCAAGCTCAAAATCCTATTATTCAAATCTACCTGATCTATGTCATCTAGAATCCTATTTCAATATGTCAATAAAAAAAAATCTTTCTACTTGTTGAACATGTAATTATTTATAATGTTACTCAACTCTCTGGCTTCTTTATCTTGAGATATTTTTTTCTACACAGTTCTTATATCTTCCTCCATTACATGACATAAATATATATTTATCTTTCAGAGAACTTTTTTCACTATGGGATTATCATCTTCAAATAATTTTTTTTGTATGAAATCATGTTGAACTTATGGCTAATTATTGGTCTCATTTCTATGTTCTTGGTGCATAAATTATGCTCACGGCATAATATTTCAAAGTATATTGAAACACATGTACCCAGTATCATGGCTCTATACCCCGTGAGGACTGTATACTTATGTACCTTTGAATGTGAAATTAAAGGCATTGACATTCTTGTAACAACATCCACTGATCAAATATTGTATGTGAAACTTGAAACTTATCTTGCATTAGTTCACAAGTGTCTTCCCAGTGTAGTTTTCTAAAATGATGAACTACCCACCATGTTGCAACAACACCTTTAAGGGCATAGTTCAGTGCACTAACCTAGATATATACATCATAAACAAGTTTCTCAAAATTAGAAATCAATTGCACTAAATATTTTATTACAAAGTACTAGGGGAATTATTTATTGATAGCAAAAACCATTCTCATTAGTCTTATCTCATTATCTCTGATAGAAAAAAATCAATTAGGTTGAATCTTGTGCCCACTAAGGTGGGTCCATAAGCATTTTATTGATATTAATAAAATAGGTACATAGAAAGGGTGATAATATGTCATTAACCCTTTTACATACACAAACATGAATATATAGGTTTTCACCTATGATCAATAAAAACTAAATACCTAATCAACCAACTCTCAACATGAATTCATCCTATGAGTTAGTTTTATTATTAACTCAAAACATAAAACTAATCTAAGTAAATATGACGATGTTTATTAAAAGGGGTGTCTTTATAAATAAAGATACATGCCCCTTTACAATTTATTATTACCAAACAACCTAAACTAAAGTTAAGATTTTGGAACAAGTCCTAACAAACCCCCCCATGATCCAAAGTTAGTTCTTTGGACACATGCCAAACATTTTTCTGAATTTTTCAAATTTAATTTTGTCAAGGGGTTTTATGAAGATATCAGTTATTTGATTAGTAGTAGTAAAATATATTGGATCAAGTAATTTATTTGATGCCAACATTCAAAAATAATGATATTTGACATCTATATGTTTTGTTTTGGCATGAAATACTAGATTTTTAGACATCTTGATTGCATTTTGATTATTAATGTATAACTATGTAAGAACAATTTAAGAAAACTAAAGATCTTCAAGAATGCACCATAAATAAATAATTTATCTAAAAGCATCTCATGTTGAAATTTATTCTAATTTTGATGATGAATTTTCCATTGTATAGGCATAGTGTACCCTACTGTGGACACTCTATCATCCACACATCCACCAAAATATACATCATAATACCCAAAAAGTTTGAAGTTCTTATCATGGCAATACTTAAGGCCATATGTTTTCATTATTTTAAGGTAACAAAGTCCTCTTTTTGATGTATGCCAATGAATTTACGAAGGCTCATGCATAAACCTAGATAAATTTCTAACTGCAAAGGATATAATGGGCCTGGTAGTCATCAAGTATATCAAACCTCCCACTAATTGATGGTATTTGGTGACATAAAAAAAGGCACTACAATTATCCTTAGATAATTTCAAGTTACTTTCCATTGGAGTGAGGGCACCTTTGTAATCACTCATGCCAAACCTATTTAATAACTCATAAATATACTTAGTTTTTGAAATGAAAACACTTTGATCTTTCTAAGTAAATTTTATGTGAAGGTAATAGCGAACAAGTACAAGTTATGTCATCTCAAACCCTTCTTTTAGTTCCTTCTTCATAGAATTATTGGTGATTTTGATCATTTCCTGTGATAAATAAGTCATCAACATAAAGAACAAGAATTACCAATTTCTTTCCCTACACTCAAATATAGAGAGTATCCAATTTCCTATAAGTAATAATCCATTTTTTCACACCAAGCCTTGGGTACCTATTTGAGCACATATAAAGCTTTGATTAATTTACACACTTTGTGTTCTGCACCCACTTTCTCAAAACCTTAGGGTTATTTCATATACACTTATGAATGTAAATCACCATTCAAAAAATCACTTTTGACATCCATCTAATGTACTTTCCAACCATTTTGTGCTTCTAAGCTAAGAACCATACAAATAGTGTGCCATTTGGCAGTTGGTGCAAACATTTCCTCATAATCAACATCTTCTTTTTGCACATAACCTTTCATAACAAGCCTTGCATTATGCTTATCAATGGATCCATTTGCCTCCAATGGGTTGAACATGTGAGGAGGATCAACCAAAACCCAATTATTATTGTTAAGAATGGCATCATACTCATTTTGCATTAAATTTTTCCAAACCTATTCAGTAGAAGCTTACTCAAAAATGGATGGCTCAATAAAAGTAGTAACAACCATTGCATAATTTACCTATTTACAAGAACTCTTGGGACTTTTTAGACCAACTTCATCTACTTTCAAGTAAGAAAAAGTACTTTGATCCCATTTTGGATACTTGTCTAAATTTTTAAGATCAGGAATACTAGAATTATCTTCATGCACATTATTTAGAGGAAAACTTATAGAATTTTCAACATTTTCTAAGTTATTATTCTATGAAATACTCAAGGAAGTAGAATAAATATAAGGGATACTTATTCCATACCATAATATATGAGAGTTAGACTCATTATTCAATCCCTTAACATGTTTTTGAATCTTTCTCTCTAACTTGTCAAATTCTGAGTCAATCTTTGCAGTGATCATATTACCAAAGTCATCAAATATCACATCCCTTCTCATTATTAATTTACCTATATCTTGTGAAAGTAAATGATACCCCTTTTTATTTTTTGAATACCCAAGAAAGATGCATTTTATTCTTCAAGGTTCTAATTTAGTTTTGTGTTTAACATGAACTAAAGCAAAATAAAGATATCCAAAAAATTTCAAGTGTTTAACTTTTGGTTTAAACCCATGCCAAGCCTCATATCGAGTTTTACCCAAAAGTGCAGTTATAGGGGACCTATTTCTCAAATACACTATAGTACCAATGGCTTGATCCCAAATGTTATCATCGAGTTATTTTTAGTGCAACATAGCTTGAGTTGTGCCATCTAAAGTTCCATTCATTTGTTTATAAATTCTATTTTGTTGTGGAGCACAAGTATTATTATATTGTCGATGAATGTCATGTTCTCGATAATAATCCAAAAAATTATTTGAAATATACTCACCACCATTATCTGAATGCAAAGTATCTAAGTGTGAATCTATTTATTTTTCAACTAAGCATAACCATTAAATAAACTTAGTGAAAAAATCTAATTTTCTCATAAAAAACCCAAGTCATCCTATAAAAAATCATTATAAACAACACAAAATACCAGTACCCTCTAATGGATGACTTCTTAATGTCACAAAAATCACTATAAACTAAATTTAAACATCTGTTAGCTCACCATGAAGAACTATTAAGAAAATTTTCCCTATTTAGTTTGCCTAAAACACATTATTCACAAAGAATAATATCTTTGTGAAAAGTGGGCAAACCATTCACCATGTCATATCATTGTAAGTCCACCAAAGATTGAACATTCAAATGTCCATAGCGAAGATTCCATAAACACTATATAGACATTGTACCTATACATGTATCAACAAATGCTACTAGTTCTACTATAAGAAGAAACACTTTTCAATGCAAACAAACCAAATTTCCATCCTTATAACCTATTTACATGGTTTTGTATCCATATTTGATTGAGTTAATATAAATGAGCCCATTTTCAAGCATAATTTGATAACCCTTATTACAAATAGTTTCCAAGGAAATAAGATTTTTTTACAATGTGGGAACATACCAAACATTATCCAAGTATTTGATAAAACCATTAAGAAGCAAAATCCAAATAGACCCAAGTCCTTATGGAGTATGCATAGACTTATCTGCCAAGGATACTAGAGTGAGAGATGTTTCTTTTAAAGTAAAAAAGAAGTATCATTTGAATTTCATGTGTTTGGTTTCACCTATATCTAAAACTCACACATCTACAAACTCATCTCTAGCCTCATATTCCATATAAGAAATGTTATCTGAAGTAGTGAATGCAAATTCATGAGCAACATTGCCTAATTCATCATATTCATAGTCAACATATTGAGTAGAGTTAAAATTACTCACTTTTTATGGCCTCTAAATTTTATGAAAAGGAATCCTACACTGAGAATCAATGTGACCAAATTTTACACATCTATGACATTAAATGTTTGATCTTCCTTGACCTCTGCGTCTATATGAATTATGACCACACCCTCTATCACTCATCTCATTTGAATGAGAAGGACTATATTGCTAATTAGAATAGTTGTTTTGATTATATCCTCTACCTCTATTTTGAAATATTCCTCCTCTATAACCTATACCCCCTCTATAACTTTTCCCTCTATAGTTATTTTTACCAGAAGAAGAACAACTAGGCTTGGAATTTGTAACATGGGCTTCTTTAGTTTTATTGAATTTATTAGGTAGAGATAGGTCATGATGAATAAGTAACTCAATAAGTTTATGAAACTTTATTCATGTGATCTTGTTAAAGACATGAATCATTTCCAAAAAATTTATATAGGACATAGGTAGTCCTTTCAATACAATAGTGATAATGAGATCATCATCAAGTTTACCAAACCTAGCCTTAGTATACTCAGTTGTAATATTATTCAAATTAAACATGTATTCCCCTATGTCCCCATCTTCCTCTAATGACAAAGTAAAAAATTGCATGTGTATATCTATCTTCTTATGCTTGGGATTTTTAGCATACAAGTCAGATAAATTATTACATGCAGTGTAACTATGGGGAAAATTTTCAATATGAATATAAGTATCTCTAGTGCAATAAAACTTGATTTAAACTAGTGATTTAGAATCATGGATATTGAAAATATTAATTTTAGATTGTTCTATAGGAAACACATGATTTTCACTCTTCACAACATCCCATAATTCATTGAAAACTAATTAAGCTTCCATTAAATGTTTCCAATCAGTGTACTTAGAAATCGTTAAATCATCAATATCTGAAAGTAAACTTTTAATTTTTGATATTTTGAAATGAAAGTAAATGTAAAAAATGAAATAACAACACACTCAAAATAATACTTGGCATAAAATAATGCTTCTACGTGGCTTTTCACTTAACCTCCATGTAGAGAAAATGGAAGATTTTTGATGGGTTTTGTACTTAACCTTAAAAAAAAAAAAAAAATTACACCTTTATTTCACCAATTACACCCTTATTTCACCAAAGAAACATACAAATATTGAGTTTATCCCACTAAATTTCACTCTTTTACACAATTTATGCCTTTTATAATATGCAAAACATGCAACAGATTCCAAAAAAAATGAAATATTCCTCTGAAAAAGTAAATTGATCAAATAGAAAAGTTGACCAAAAGAGAGATTTGAACCCTGGATCTCCAACTTCTAAGGGTTTATACACAATCATCCTTTCCAATTGCTCTATGAGACTTTACAAGACATATAGAGAGAAATTTATTTTTAATTCTAATTTTTATCTTTATAGAAATAAAAAAAATTACTTTCCCAAGTAAAAATTAATTCATTCATCAGAATCTTTGAAAAAGGATAAAAGCCTTTGTTTTTAGGTGGACCCCCCAAACCCTAAAGTTTATCAAACTATGTCAAAAGACTTTGATAATTGAAAAATTATTTTTCCTACTTCATTTTAATGCCATGGCTGCTCCAAGATGCCATTCTACTCCAAATTTGTTTTTGTAACTCTTCCCACACCATACAAGGTAATACCAGGCCATACAATGCCATATTTGAGTATTTTCAAGTGGATAGTTGAGGATTTTTATCAAATAGAGAATAGATGGAGTTTATGAGATGCCACAGAGGCTATACAAGTCAAATTATAGGCTGTACAACTTAAAATTTTGGTTTTAAACACTTCTAATGTTGTTTTAAATTTGTTTTGGCAGAGAAAGAATCTAAATGATAGAAGTACTCAACAAATCCATTTTAGAATTAATCGACACACCCATGGAGGACATATCACAATGTTACAGGGTTTCTAAGTTTGGAAAAGGCATATAAATGGCTGATTTTATTTGTTTCATAATAATTTTAAGATTTGGATTTAAACAAGCAACTTCTACAAGATTATGATGGATTTAAAATTGAGGATCAAGATTATTTTGGTGCTTCTCAGGCATACAACCATAAAAAATAAAATTTTAAATGTATTTAATTCCTCCAATCATGGGCTTTAAAAAATACATTTGAAATTTTAATATTTGAATAATTTTTCAAATGTTGTCACCAAATTTTAATAAAAGGGCATATCTTAACTTTGTCAAATTGATTTGACGTGAGCCTTCCTTGTTCAATCACATGAATTCTTTCACCTTTTCTTTTACCATGTTTTGATACCAATGATATAAAAAAAATCAATTAGGTTGAATCCTATGCCCACTAAGGTGGGTCCACAAGCATTTTATTGATATTCAAAATATAGGTATATAGAAAGGGTGTCAATATACAGTTAACCCTTTTACATGTACAACGATGAATATATAGGGTTTCACCTATGATCGGTAAAAACTATCTAATTAACCAAATCTCTAAAAGAATTCATCCCATAAGTTTGTTTTATTATTAACTCAAAACATTAGACTAAACTAAGTAAATATGACTATGTTTATTAGAAAGGGTATATTTATAAATAAAGATGCATGCCCCTTTACAATTTATTATTATCAAAAAACCTAAAATAAAGTTAAGACTTTGGAACTATTGATATTTTTGTGCCAAAAATATCAAAATACCATGTGCCATAGAGGAGACCTTTAAAATTTTGTGAGTAAAAGCTTTAGAATGTTCTAAGTACTCTTTTTCAGTACCCAAGAGAAAATTGAAGATTTTTGTGCACTTTGCAAAGTTTCAAAGTATAATTATATCTCTGCTTCCCCACATATTGAGTCCCAAGTGGAAACTAGAATTCACATTACACTTTGAACTTTGAAAAGTTACAAAGTGTGATGTAGACTCCACTTCCCAGTTTTCATGAATACCTAAGTGAGAATCAAAATTCCCACTACACTTTATAACTTTGCAAAGTTGTAAAGTGTAATCTGAATTCCTCTCCCCATTTCCTAAGCATCTCCACCTCTAAAACTCCTTAGAAATAAGTATAAAGTAGAGAATCAATAGCATATTACAAATTTGCAAGTATGTAGATGGTTTCTAAATTTATAACTACCAAGGCAAGCGGGAAATGGAAAATCGCAAACATATTGCAAGTTGAAAACTTGCAAAGCGACTCTAGAAACTCACATTCCTATCCATTAATACATATACCACCAATTATTAGTGCACTTAGAATTAATCAAGGGTTTTTGGTATATAATTTAGGTTTTTTCATCATTGTTAAACATTGAGAACTAGAGCCCATTCACCTCCAAGTCAAGTGATGCCAAGACTAGAGCCATTCACCTCCATTTCCAAGTGATGCCATAAACTAGAGCATCATTACCAATGAGTGGACACTAGATCCATCACTTGTAAGAACCTACACATGCATATCCGGTATTCTCTTAGGTCACATTTGTTTGCTTTTAGTCTACTTTGGATTTTATTGGCCACCATTGTTCTTTTTCTACAAATCTTAGGGTTTCTTTTCATACTTAGGGTTTTTCTCTAAAATTGTTAAAAAGTCATTATTTTAACCTATATTTCTTGAAATTTTTGTAATTTTTAATTTTTTACATTCACATGTAAAATTTGTCTAGATCCAAGAATATTCCCAAAGAAACACCTAAAATCCCCACTCAGAAATAGGCAAAGATCCCTCTTGTTTTCTCACCCTAAGATCCCATGAGAGATTTGACTTGCAAATTTAAACCATATTTATGCCTAACCTTTGGTCATAATTTTCAATTATGAATTACACCCTAAAAACCCTGATGGATATTTAGTTAGACTTTACAAGTGCTTTTACAAATTTAAACCCCATCGAGTCTATGTTAGGTTTTATTATTGCTAATACATATTTTATTCCCATTAGAGATAAACTCTTGTAGAAGCATAACAAAGCTCTACCAAGTTAAAAGTGGGAAAATTACCTACAATTATAAACCTAAAGCCTGACCAACTCTATAGTTGGTTTCCCTCACATGATTTCCCAATATATATGTCTAGGAAGGAGATGAAGTTAAAAAAAATGGACCTGGTATCCCTTCTAGATTGGATTCTAACATTAATGAGATAACTAATACCAACCTAACCGCATAGACCTAACCAACTTCTGGATTAGGATCAATGTAGAATTCAAAAATGATTGGATTAAGAGCATATATGATAGTGGTTTACCTCAGGATGTAGCCTTTCCATTCTCAGTGCAAATAACTAAGCTTGTGCTCACTATGGGAAAGCATTATGATGCAAAGAAAAGAGAGATAGTGAATGATAAGGGGAATTCTAAAACTAGATCTAGATTTAATTGATACTGTGTTTTTAATCTTGGAGTTTGAAAGTTATATAGATATCACTCCTAATCCTCTAATAAATTCTACTAGGACAACACCTAATCCTATTCATAGATTATAAACAAACTTTTGTTAAATACCCCTAAAGCTTCAGCCTCAAGACTACCTAAGACCCTAGTCAAGATAGAGTTCAAAGACAAAGTAGGGGGCATCACTGTGCTCTTACATAGAGTTATAAGAAGTCATAATGTAAAAAAATACAAAGATTGGATGTACTAGTATATCTGGGTAATTCAACAAAATAAAAAATACATTCATTGGGATCAATTAATAAGTGACTCCATTCACATATAGTTGGTAAAGGTTCAAATTAATATTAAATTTTACATGACCTCCTACCTTATCTATGCTTTAGCAAAAGGGAGGGAATTCTTAGGGTTAAACACAATGTCAGATTAGGTTAATAAAGTTTATAATTACTATCATGATCTTACTTTTGATGTAACTAAACAATAATTTAGGAGAGTTAATGATGCCTTTATCTGCTATATCATAACTATGTTTGAACAAGAACTATGGAGGATAAGGTTTTATGATGTTGTAATGATAAAAATTACAAATTGGGAATCATACTTCATCTAGTTCCCCACATTTTACTATATCAAAGTTGGTGGTTTTAGTGGGTGTCCTTACACCCTTCCTAGATATATCACTGACAAGTGGGCTTTAATGGAACTTGTAATACAACTAGTGGAAACCTGTAAGTTCTTGTCAAGTAGGCATAAAATAGGCATACACTTCCCTATCAATATAATAATATACACATGCCCTTCTTTATCCAATGTTAAATGTGTAGAGGCAGAAATGACTCAGATGACTTTGAGAACCCTCAAGTCTAGGCCCCTTTATGATGTTACAATTTTTTTTGTTAGTTTATTGGGTTCTTCATTTATTCACATTACCTTTTATGAATATTAATGGGAGGATATGCAAGATGAGGAAGAGGTTAGGTTGATGGATTATTCCAAGATGAACCTTAAATAGATTAAGAACTATGACATGGCACTAGTTCTAGATGAGTTGAAAGATGAGGAAAAACTAGTAGATAAGGTGTATTATGATAATCATATCTACCTCCAACCCCTTCCTACAGTTAGGTGGTCTACACCTGAATCCTTTTCTTTACTAGATATGACTACCCCAATATTCAACAAGATTTTAAACTAGTTGAGAAGTAAGGGGATAAAAATAATAAAAGAGATCTCGAACATCATAGACGTGTTCAAAAAGGCAAATGACAAAGGGGTAGATGTAGAAGTAATAGAGGTTTCTAGTAGTAGCATTTAAGAAGATCAGGTAGTTATACCAATCATCTCATATAAAGGGAAAAAAATAGAAGGCTAAAAGGGTCACTTATAACACCCAAATGCAAGTAACCCAATCATTAGACCAAGTACTACCAGTTTCTACAAGGAACTCAACTTATATAACCCCTCATCTTATTTCTACTATCCAACCTATGCAAGTAATTACTCCCTCATCTAACCAAATAGTACAAGTGATCCCCTTGGTAGTGAAACAATCAATGCATTTGGTTATCCCAACTCCATCCTCATATCCCTCTTCCATAATCACTTCCACCTCATCCCCTATATCCACTACTACCCCATTAATCACCAACACCACCCAATAATACATGGCTACTGACTTAGTCATTTTGACTGTAGTACCACTATCCATCATAGCCATTGGGTTGGTAATAATTACATCTTCATCTTTCATCAAACTAACCACTAATTCTACTTTTTCCATTCTAACCACACTGCTAGATTCTTTTGTGACCTTGGAAGTCATCCTTTCACAAGTTCTTTTGTTACCTCCACATATGCCTACCTTTCTACCTATGTCACTTACAAATTCTACACCCTTTCTAAGCACATCCACTCAACCCATCCAAGTATACTCACCTTTTCCCACTCTCACTTTGAACCAAACTCCCATCAAGGAGGTGGAAATAGAGAATCCCACTAACACAAGTATGGATAGTCAACCCACCAATTGGATAGAGATAACCAAATCATCAGTCAAAGACTCAATGACAATGTCAGTAGTAGATACAATACTTTTTATAGTAGCTACTAGTATGGTAGCTTTAGTCATAGATTTATAGGTAAAAGTGGCCATTGGAATAGGATAGAATTCATTGGTAGTCATTCCTAGTTGGCTTGCACAATCAATGTCCAGGAAGAGGAAGCAAATGATATCTCCTAACACCCTAGATTTTGGTCTATTGGAAGCATATGAATGACCACAAAGAGGTCCCAAGAATATTTACAGAGTCTCTTATGATGCAACAAGAGAGAAGTATATAGAGATAATAATTATTACACCTAAAAAATACAAAGAAGATTTAGCAATGGGGGATTATTAGGTATCTAAGGTACACCTTGGTCATCCAACAAGAGAGGGACTGAAACCTAATTTCCAAAAAAGCATAAGTTATCTCTTCAAGAAAATAGACAGTGACAAGGTCACCAAGGATGAGTTGAAAAACAAGGTAGTGCAGTTGATGGTTGCCTTGAGGAAGGCCATAGACCTAGCACATCCTCTTGAATCAACCCACCAACTCAATTTCCCCCTTAGTTCCCTGATAAAGAGACATTTGATATAATGATAGAGATTGGCATAATAGGCAGAGATACAAAAGACTAGGCCAAAGAAATAGTCATCAAAGGGAAAAATGTGATAGGGTTAGCCATGTATTATTACAAGACACTGAAGGATGACCTTCCATATTTTAAGGTATAAATAAACAAATATGAGGAAGAAGTTAAAAGCATAAATCTCTACTTTCCCAAGTTGCATCCCATTGACTAGATAGAGAGAAACATCCTCATGTTGAAAATGATACTCAAAAATCCTTTGGAACATGATGAGATAGAGAGGTAAGCCAAGTTCATAATCAAAATACTTAGTGAAATTATTGACAAGGCCAAGAGCACAAGTGTCAAGGCCACTGATGTAATATATGACATTGAAGATTTTATTTGTAAATTGTCATGTGAGGCAACATATTACCAAGATAAACCTCTTCTTGTCCAGGTTGTCTAGGATAAATTTAAGGTGTTAATTAAGAGGGAGTCCATAGATGACATAATTTTCAATTTATATTCCATCTATTGGTTTATCAAGTACCATAATACACTTGATCAAATGGGAAAATATATCTAAATCTATAGAGCATCTTCTAAAAAATTATTTGAGGTAACAACAAAATGTGACATCAATAATATTTACACAATTGGTCCTGATGAAGAGTGCCTACATGAAATATTAGGTAGATTCAACATTTACATCGAGAAAATATAAGTGGAAAAGGACAATGAATCCTCTAATGTCACTGTCATTGATTAATTATTTGAGAAGAAAACATTCTATAAACTACAAATTTTGTAAGCTACATTGTAAAGTTGTAAGTTGTAATTGACAACTGCCATTTTGATAGATCTTAGCTTTAAGTTGAAAAATTTCTACTTTTAGTTTTCAATTATCATTATGTCAAGTTTAAATTGAAAAAAGGCAACTTGTATTTTGCACTTTTCTTTTTGACAAGTTGAAAGAGTTAAAAGTTGTAAAAGTTCACATTGTAATTTGTACATCCCTTTTTGTCAAATGAATTATAAGTTGAAAAATTCTCAACTACAAATTACAAGTTAGGTTTTACAAGTTATGTTCTAAAATATTCAAATCTTGAAAAAAAATCATTCAATTTTGTTAAAAGATTGACCAAGTCATGAAGTTTCATTTTGGCACCCCATTTTATAGTGAGAGACTTATTCAACTGAGCTCAAGGAAATATTATTTGAATGGAAGACTCTAAAAACATTTTATCCTTCTTCAACCCTTGGTGAATTTCCCAACTACTCACATAGTCCTCTTCTTCCTTCAACTCCACCAAAGATGCCTCTTCAAGCTGAAATGAGGACATTTATATGAGCACTCTCTAATTTCTTAATTTAGGAGTAAGTGTAAACATTTTTGACTTATTTTCTCTCATGAGAGTAAGTTTTTTGTATAAATATGGGTATCCTAAGTATCCCATATATATTTTTGTTGAGACATATATTTTTTCTTTTGATAAGTTCATCTACATGATGTAACCTGTAGAATATTAATATACTAAAGTTTTGCTTTCCTTATTTTGTGTCATCCTTGTATGTGTAATTTTTTTTTACATTTATGAAAGATATAAGTCTTATTTCATTCATATAGGATCATTTTTAGTATTTATCTTATCCTTCTGAGATCTTGTTAAGGAAAAATTGAGAACTTTGTTCCTTATTTGATAAAATGTCTAATATTGCCTTTGATGTCATACTCATGTAAGATTATGTTTCAAGAGATTTTAGTATATTATTGTTCAAACTATGTTTGATCCAAGCAAGCAATAATTTCCACTAAAAAACTTTGGTGGACCACCATTTCCAATTTTAAACTCCTTCAAAACTTTTTTCCTTACAAACAAAACCCCATTTAGGAGCAAAATCACAAAGAAGTTATAGTTATAAGTGAACTGGTCATGTATCAATTGCACTGAGATTAGTGAAATGAAGTTGGCCTTCTCCAGAGGTTCACATCAAATTTTTAAGGTCCCAAAACTTAGAGGTGATCCCATTGTGTCATTATATTTCTATATACTACAACTCATACAAAAAATAGCAGGTACAAAATCTAATTGATAATAGTTTCTAGCACGCCCGGTGGGACACAGAGATCATAGCTAAGAAAATGTTGTTATTCTCATCAATCAAATTGAAAAATTCATACACATTTCAAGAGAACTTGGTGACTCCATTTGTTTATGAATTCAAGAAATTCACATTTATGTAGGCCAAAGATACAGACACAATCATCTACTAAAGGTAAGAGGACTATCTTGAAAGAATTATATTTTCCATATAAAAAGAAATCAAGATTATTTTTACTTAACCCTAGAATAAATCCTAAAAATCTACCTGCATCTCCCAAAAATACCCTCAATTTTTTCATACCTCCCACTATGGCACAAAGAAATCAAATTTTCTTACCATTCAATGGAGGTAGCCCACTTTTGTTGGCCCAATATGATGATATACCCACCTCAGATCTGAAAAACCTTCCATATTTTACTGGTGAAATTACCACCACACCCATCAAAAACATTCAAGATGTTGCTAACATTTATTTAGTTTATAACATTGCAGAAGAAAATGTTGCTAACAGACTTCTTACTCATCATCTAAGGGTAAAAACCTATAGTGATATAGAAGTCTACTTCCCAATTCCATCCATGTTTGGGATGATCTAAGGTCTTCCCTATGCATACAATTTACGGATAAGAGTGGCAACCTCTCTCTAGTTTATCAACTAACCACTGATATATTTAAGAGCTTTAAACAATGATATATTTGTCATGATCCAATAAATGGGTGGCATCACACTCCCCAATGCTTACAACATTGCAATAAGAGCTAAAAATTGCCTTATTCAAGCTAAGAATTTTTTTCCTCGACCTCCAATTCTATTATTCTCAGAGTTGCCTCCCACTCAACCTATTGTATCCCCAATTACCACAACATATAATCAGCCAGCTTTACCTCTTTTACCTTCTAATAATTTGTACAAAGTTAAAACATTGTTTCAAAGCTTTGGCAACAAGTTGATAGCCATGAAAAGGAAACAATCCCAAAATTAAGGGCCTTATCAACCACCTAAATAGGCATATTAGCCCAATAGGTAGCCATACCAAGGTAATTCATAACTCCAAATCCAAATCATGCAAGAAAATCCCCCAAATATCCATTCTTTACTTGCCCCAAGTAATTCTAAGGCCATCATTCCTATCTAGAATAACCTAGCCTAGGAATACGAGTGGTGATATCCTTATGCCCAACTGCATAACCAAAATGCTTGCCCTCATGGTGTCATTAGTCAAGCCTTGATGGTAAAAAATGTATCAACCCCCCAGGGTAGTAATAAGAAACTACTACTTGATATGATGAGGTACAAGTGCCTATTCAAAATGAGACCACTCTTTCAAACTGGTAAAAAGAGGATTTTTGTAGTGTAAACTAGGAGGAAGTACTAACCAATGGTGGTAGTTTAGTGGAATCAAATATGCACTGTAAGAAGAGGGAAATAAAAGGTTATCATCCCCCCAAGGTTGAAAAGGCTACAACTTCTAAAGTTTTACAAGAGGTTACAAAAAGCAACATAACTCAAAAGCCACCCAATGTGTCGATGGGTTAGCCAAAGTTAGAACTATTGATCTTAACTCTCATAAAATAAGATGTAACTCCTATGAAGGCAAAAGCAAAGGTTAGTAACATTCATTTAATTATTTTAGAACAAATTAAAATGACTAATTTAAATGTTACCAAGTGGGAAGCACTATCCATCCCAACACAGAGGGACTTTCTTTAGGAAGCTCTAAAAACTTTCCAACAAACAAAGAAGGTCTCATTTAAGGGACCCACTATTGTGGTTAGTTTATGTCAACCTCAAATGAACACAAAATTAAGTAAAAATGGTAAGTCCTCCATTTCTACCTTTCTCTCATAGTTGGAAAAAATATTTTCCATAATTGTATGATAGACTATGGGGCTAGCAGCTCTATTATGCCAAGAAAATGGCATATGTGTTGGGTTTTGAATACACACCTATAACAAAAGGTGTGGTTCAATTGAATGGAAATGTTGTCCAAATAGTTAGGGTTATTAAAGGTCCAAATCTTACCATCTATGCATGTCCAATCTTATCCATATCTCAAGACATATTGGTTATTTACACAACCCCTATTTTTCCATATGCCTTTCCTGAGACTTCACTATAAAAATGGGAGGGTACTTATCTACTAATTGGTCATATATGTTTCTCATGACAAGATATGGTACTAGAGTAACTATAAGGGATGAATTAATTTCTAAAGACCACATTTAACTAGACACTCCTATCCTTGTGGATATGAATTTAATAGTAGAAGACCAAGAAGAGGAACTTGACCATGAAGTTGCAACACCCTTGGAAGAAATCCCAGACACTCACCTTGACAAATGGGGATCAAATTTCCAATTTGACCCTTATGACTATGTCAAGGAAATAGGGTTGGGTACATATTTCATGCATGAAGATGATGTAATCAAATATCAGAAGGAAATGTGGCAACTATACTTTGATGGCTCAGGGAGTAGGATTGGTGCAAGTGTTGGTATTGTTTTATTCTCTCCCCAAAAGGAGAGTAATTTTTAATCTTTTTAAACTATAGTTTAACTACACTAACAATGTGGAAAAATGTGAATCATTGATTTGAGGTCTTCATTTGGTAAAGGAAAGGGAGATTCAATCACTACACATGTTTAATGACAGTGATCTAATTATTCACCAGGTGAGATCAATAAGAACAACCAAGAACAACTTGTTGAGATCTTACAAACATAGGGTTTGGGAATTTTTTGAATATTTTCTTGTTTTAAATATTCAAGTAATATTTAGAACATAAAATAAGGATGTTGATTACATGGCCTCAGTGGGTTCTCAATATTAAATGTACCTAAAGATATTAAAGAGGATGATAGTTAGCATGTAAAGATGATAGTGAGGCCATCCGTCCTTATTAATGCAACTAATTGGCAAGTTTTTGACATTGATGAGTAAATTGTTAACTTTCTATGAGATGAGGTTGGATTATTTGCCAAAAATTAGTCAAGTATTCAAGAACAATATAGGGAGCAAATAATTTAGCTGAAGACTAACAATTTTCCCATGGGTCTTGTTACTTTAGAAAGTATTTTCAACTTTGATGATCAGTTGAAGGGTGAGAAGAAAAATCTCACAATCAAGGAGGAAGATTACGAGCCAGTATCCATCTCAAAAGGTAAGGCTTTGGAAATTGAAAAGGTATGTAAAACCTTTGAAAATCAAGTTTTTATTAAATTATGTTAAGAATTTAATAATAAATTCATTTGGAGTTACAAAGATCTAAGGGGTTTTAACCCTAGCCTATCCCAACACAAAATAGAGCTTGACCCAAATACTAAACTTCTCAGACGAAAATAGAGGCCAATAAACTCAAAAATAGAACCTTTTATGAAGAGTGATTTGTCCAAGTTGATAGAAGCCAACCTTATGTTCCCCATTAAACACTCATCTTAGGTTACTAACTTGGTCCTTATTAGGAAAAATAATGGTGAATTCAGGCTTTGTGTAAATTTTTGTGACCTGAACAAAGCATCCTTGAAAGACCCTTATACCCTTCCACCCATGGAGCAAATGCTCCAAATAATAGTCAGAGCTGAGATGTTCTCCCTTCTAGATGGTTATTTTGGATATAACCAAATTCTAGTTTAAGAATATGATTAGTTCAAAACCACTTTCACTCATAAATGGGGCACACACACCTACATGAAGATACTTTTTAGTCTAACTAATTCTAGTGCTACCTTCTAACATGCCATGAACATGGATTTCAATAATTTGATCAATGAAATGATCTTGGGGTATCTATATGACATCACAGTTTATTCAAAATAGGCCAGTGAAAACCACAATCACCTCAAAAAGTTTTTTGAAAGGTCAAAGATTTTAGAGTTTCCTTCAATCCAAAGAAATGCATTTTTATAGTTCATGAAGGTAAACTGTAGGGACACATAGTCTCAAAATAAGTCCTTGTAATAGATCCAGAGAGGGTAAGTGCTATCTCTTCACTAGCACTTCTAAGCCACAAAAAAGGGTTACAAAGTTTCTCAAGGAAAATCAACTTCGTGAGGAGGTTCATTCTAATTTTTTTTGCCATGGATAAAAACCTTACCATTATGGTTATAAAAGGGGTCAATTTTAGTTGGATAAGGAAAGGAAATGATAGATTTGAATCCATTAAGCATGTTATTTCTCAAGCTTTGACTCTTGTAAATCCCAACTATGAGAATGACTTCATTCTTTATGCTTTTGGAGGGGAAGGCAGTGTATCAGCTATTTTGAACCAACAAAATAAAGATCAATTGGAACAACCCATAGCCTTTTTTAGTCAATCCTTAAAGGATTATGAAGAAATATATAGTTTTGTTGAGAAGTAAGTGTATGTAGTAATATAAGCCCTCAAAACATTTAGACACATTCTCTCAAACAACAAGATTTAGTTGATGATTAGTCACTAGTGCATAAAGGAGTTTCTACTGAGTCAAGAAATAAATGAGAAAAGAGTGGGTTGGATAACAAAAGTCATGAAATATGATGTGAACATTAAAATAACTAAGCTCATAAGAAGAAAAGGCTTATGTGATCAGCTTTCTTCTAATATTAAGTCTACTAATTCATTATACATTTGATAGTCATTTTAATGAATGAATCCTCATCTTCTCAATAATTGGATCAATGACATGACTACTTCTTACAAACTGGTGAATACCCACATGAGCTCTAGTTATCCAAAAAATTATACTCTAGGCTCTAATATAATCCTTATGTCCTTGTTAATGGGATGTTACTTAGGAAATATATTAATGGAGTTATGTTGAGGTGCATCGAGCATGATCAAATCTACAAAGTAATCAAAGAGTTTCATGATGGCCCATTGGGTGGCCATTTTTCTGTAAGGACCACTGCTATAAAAATAATGAAGGCAAACTACTATTTACCTAATCTATTCAATGATGTTCATAGATGGGTGTGAAATTGTGACAAATGTGCCTACTTTGTAGATAACCAAAGATTAACAAATCTTTATCTCCAACCAATCCAAGTTGACCAATCATTTGCTCAGTGCAGGTTGGATTTTAATGGCATGATCAATTTTCCATCAAGTACCAGCCATAAATGGGTCCTTATAGTGACTAATTATTTTACTAGATTAATTAAAGTGCTTGAATTGAAGGATGCCATGAAAGCATCTATCTTGGAAATCATGGACATCATCATCACTAGATTTGGTGTCCCTTACATGATTATCTCAAACAATGCCAAAGCTTTTGTGGGCACTCAGGTGAGCAAATGGGTAGTGAAACATAATGTCTACTTGAAGACCTCATCCAATTTTCACCCACAAGGTAATTTATTGGTATAATACACCAACAAAATCTAATAATAATTATAAAAAGGACAATTGAAGACAACCAAAAAACCTAACACACTAAGCTAAAATCAACACTTTGGGATGACAGGATTACTCCCAAAAGAGCCATTGGAAATCATCTATTTATGTTGGTATATGGAAGGGAAGCTATAATTCTACTGTCAATAGAGTTATCACCTATGAAAATTTATCAATAGTTGGTATTAATTGAAAATGATGTGATGATCATGTGATTGGCATAACTCATGGAGTTGGAGGAGGTCAAGAACTAGTCAATGAAAATTCTAGAAGTTAGGCTCAAGTAAAGAGAAATTTTTACATAAAATCATCTGAAATGACCTTTAATAAATGAGACATGGTTATAAAATGGGATAATGAAAGGGCCAAGCCTAGAAAGCATACAAAATTTGACATAATATGGAGTGGTCCATACATCATAACACATTGCAAAGGAGCTAATGCATTCTAGTTGTCCAGGCTTGGTGGATCAAAGCTACCCATCCAAATCAATGAGATATACCTCAAAGCATGATTCTAAGGTTGGAATTGATAAAGGTAAAATCATTGAGATGGGGGTGAATTAATGGACTTAAATAATTCAATTGGAATTCCAATCCCTTCAAACCCTTAATCATTCAATACATACATTCAGGAGACATACATCATTCATAGCAATGTACAATAAAGATGATCCAAGATCAAGCACATAACACATGACATACATGGGAAACCCTCTTGGGGAATAAAACCTACTGGAACTTGTAATTAGATTACTGTCTTATAATAATAAGAACCAATTTAAACCATCTACAAATGATTAAAGAACTACTATTCCTAATTTTAGTGAGACTACAATCCCACAAGGAACTACCACACTTGTTTAGCTAAGATACCATAATAACTAGACCTTTATTAAGTTTCACCTTGAAAGGAGGCTACCACCCCCTTAAATGTTGAGCTGCCATAATAACACCAATGAATATGGCATCTCCTCAACACTCATTGCTTGCCAATCTAATGGAGATACAAAGTATATTATCTCTCTTCAACTATGCACACTCAATGCATCCAAAGCCACATTTTGGACCACTTTACACTTCTCAATAACAAATCTATCACCACAAAAATCCATGTTGGTAAAATCACATTACATACTTGAACCAACACACAAAGATCAATTAGGACACATTACATATCCCAACTAACCCCACTCATCAACCCTTCACTCATACTCACTTCAAAACACCTATAATAACTCTATCATAACAATAGCAACATGACCAGATGGTCATGAAAATAGTCGACAATCTGATCTACCTCTCAGATCAACTGCCAATATCATACATTATTCACCTTGTCTTCACTCATAATATACTCTCTCAAACAACCTCTTGAGCAACTTGATCATTCTACCTCCTCTAGGCTCATTAGGTCGAAAGACCTATATGCTCTCCTATACCAACTTAATCAAAAAATCATGTCTAATCCTCTTCCCTCTCTACTAGTCCTCACTAACCTATGCCTTCTCTTTCAAAGTTTCTCTCCTACACTTGGCTCCACATTTACACATCCTCATACAAGTCTAGAAACCATCACCTTTTGTTTTGATATATATAGATCTTTCATGATTATCACCATCTTCATCAAAAAATAGACTTGAATTAACCCTTAAGGATTATCTCATATCAATACATGGATCAAAACAATCCACAAAGGTTAGCCATAACATCCATGGATCACCCTTAAGCATCTACACCTTTCAATTAGGCCTTACTAGCCGTTATAGGTCTCATGGAGACCTATTCACTCCATTAGAACAACAACAAGAAATTTAGAAACTCAGGACCAGTTATAAAAGCATAGGTCCACTCCACATGACCCCTTTCTCACTCCCACATGGGTCCATGCCACCTGGAATACCAAATCCACACTTGAACCTACCAATTAGGTCACCTCACTCTTCAATTTTCTAAACATAGAAAACACAGTCTCAAACTTATGAATCAAACATTCAAGTCTCTCACATAACCAAATGAACAAGTCATATGGATAGAACCTAATATATATATATATATATATATATATATATATATATATATATATATATATATATATATATATATATATATATATATGCAACATATCCATGTGCCTTAAACACTACAACACATGCCAACAAACCTTAAACTATATCACTCAAGATGACCACTCAAACTGGTCATACACAATCAAAATACAATCAATCTTTTATGACTCTCCAAGTCTGATCAAGGAATAAATATGAAAATAAAATATTTTAATAAGTCCTTGATACTTATAAAACATATCCATATTTATTTAACTCATCAATTTTGCTTAGAACACCTTCAACTAGCTCCTATAACATGATCACTCAAACTGCTAGTGTATTCACTGAACATAGTCAACTTTGGAGATCAATATATTTGTTTATAATAATAATCAAACAACCTAAATAGGTTCATATATGATATTTATCCCTTTATATATTTTTTTAAAACCATTATCAAATTCTTCTTGGAACAAAAGTTATGTGCAAAATACCCCAGACTGGTTTTTCCCTTTGTAAAATTCAAATATTTAAATGTCAACAGTCACAATTAAACCTCAACCACTTTGCTATCATATTGTATCCTCAATAAAATTGTAAAATCATGTTGCACAAATATTATTTTAAGTATATCAAACTTTATTGATGTTAAACATTGAATAGGTTGACCACTTTGACTTACTATACTCCGTCGATCTAAAACATACGATCAAATGCGAACAGTTATATCCTTATCTTTTATCTATGCTTAGCTTTAAAACTAAAAAACTTGGCACCATATCATTGATTCTTGAGTTATTGGAGAAAAATTCTCTATAAATTTTTCTCAAACTTTAACTTGTGTAAATTTTACTAAGTATGGGAACCTTACTTATTTGCGTGGAAGGCCAACTTTGCACAATCATATCTTTTGCTTTGTACACTCATAAGTTCTCAAATTTGGACAATATGATATCCTCACATAGGATAATACAAACATGTGACAAAATAATCTTATAACCCTCACAAATGTGAGATATAATGACATTAAAATTCTCACTTAGATTTTCTACCATAGAGCCAACATGTCAAAAACACGTCTGGGAGGCAACTTTGAACATGTATAACTTTTATTACACTTTGGTGATTGACATAAAAATTAGTTAAAATAAAATAATCACAAAACTAAACAAAATAATATGATCATATTATTTTGAAACATCCACACATGTGAGATATTCCATCACCAAACTACTTACTTGGTTATTTCTTGCCTCATTCAAATTTGGCTATGGGAAAACACTGTGAAAAACCCTATGAGCCTAAATATGTACCCACATATCTTTGACTATGTTTAAGTGCATGACCTAAGATTTATCACATAAAAACTAGGAACTAATGTGATCACAACCATATGACAAAATCCTCTTGACTCATCCACATGTGGCAATGGTGATGTCATCAAACTACCTACTCAGATTTTGTGCCACAAGACCAAAATGTCAAAATGAAAACAATGATCAACCAAATGAAATCCAACCACTTAAATACTTATTATAAGAACTATTGATACCCCAAAACACTGAAAAACCATGTGGGAACACTAAAGCTCATTGAAGCACACTTTGTCATTATCATTTTAACAGACATGACACCACATCAAAATCCATGGTCACCTTGGATAAATCATTGAAAAAACTCCATAAATTCTCCCCTTTGTCATTAATTTTAAACACCAATTCAAAGCTTATACTCAGACTCCATCTCTCTCTTCAGGTTCTTTCTCCCCCTTTAACACAATGACAATGTGGGCTAAAATTTCAATCCTATGGACCTGAAAAGATATCAAGGACCAATAATAGGAGACCATCTATGAGAGATGTTATAAAATCCACTTAAAATTTATCAAACCTCTTCTCACCTTGATCTTCACAAACAAGCTCCATGACTACACATCTTTTGATCATACAAAGATTCTATGAAGACAAAATATTCATGAGTAATAGAAACTGCAAGAACTTACCTTGAAAAACATAAAGAGGGACTCCCTAAGTCAATTGAGCTTAGGCACCATTTATTTGAAGATTTTTAAACTGTTTTAAACAATCATGAATCAATACAATTTCCACTATACCTTCTTTCTCAGATTTAACTACATAGTCCTCTGATCCTAGGTCCTAACCAATTACAAAGCTCCTCCTTTGCTTATGAAAGAGGATTAAAAAAAAAATTAAAGCACCTAACTTGGTTTGATCAAGTTATCATCATAAAATGCTTAAGTTCTCATCTGTAATTGACATCAAAACATCTTTAATATGATTGAAGCATCTCACATATGCTCCCCCTCATACCATGCATAGTTCCTCAAGCCACTCAAGCTATTTGAGTTAGCTCCCCCTAACTCCGTGGCATATACAACTTGTAATCTATAGAAATTAGAGATATTTTTCATGATATCAAATAGATGACAACACATTCTCCTCATCCTCCATATTAACCTTGTCTTACAATATTTAAACATTTGATCAAACAATCTGAGCAATAGTAATTGATAAGTTCTTACCTTTAGGATCAAGAAACATGAACATACCTTAAGCCTACTTGAACAAGATCAATTTTTTTTATGTGATATAAATATCATGACACCTCATCATCCTTGATTAGACACCTATAAACTTCCATTCCCTAATTACAGACCTTGTATAAACTACCAACATCATACTAGTCTCTAAACTTCTTAGACCCAAGAGACATTTATGAATTTATTTTTTATGCAACACAACCAAGTCCCAACCAACATCCATCATGCTTCCTCTTTCTGAAAATTATCTCTTTGAATTTTAGAGAGAGACACCCCTTTTGAAATAGTGAGACTAAAAGCCCCAAAACTCTAGAGACTCCCATATCTCCATGCCTTTCTCTAACTTGCAGTCTAGATTAAATTTAAAAGGATGCTTGACTTCATTCTTTTCTTTAGATTTGTCAGTAAAAGCAAAAAACATAAAATCTTATCTTCCCTTCATATTTGTCATAACAAATAGACCATTTTTGGTTTTAGACTGGCCTCTCTTAAAAGGCTTCGGTTTCCATATTAATCCAAAACTTAGACGTTTTGGTTAAAACATAATTCAAGAACACAAAATGACACAATCATATAATGTTATCTTTGGGAAGAGATGTTTTATTGCTCACAAAATTGCAGAAAAATATATGCTTATCTCCAGGAAGAGATGTTTGATCTCTTTCTTGGGCTACATATATTTTTATACATACTTTAAATGTAGGAGGAGGATGTGGAAGGTCACCAATATCAATGGATATGAATTGGTTTGACTTTCATGATTTACAACAACATATAATTCAAGAAATTACTATTTTTAGAAACTTTCTATTTTTAGACAACACTATTAAAATTAAAATTATAGCCACTTCTATTGGGTTTTTTGGGTCAAACCCCACTAAGAATATATTAGTGATATCCCATCATTTTCTCCTCATTCTTATCTTTCCAATGGTTCAAATGGGGAGTCAAACAAAGATATGGTTCAAAAGTTATGGCTCCCATAAGTTCTACCACCAATCATGGTAGAACCATCACCCGAATTGTCACCTGAAGCGTCACCCAAATTATCACCTAAAGTGTTACCTTGATCATTCCTCCCTCCTTGAGAATAAATGGTCCCCATTGCATCAATATTATTCATTAGGTGTGGTAGTTGTGTCTTGATTTGATTATCTATGAGCCACTCACCTTGGTGGCTAAGCTTACCCCTTTTGACCACTGGGTAATGAGGAATAGAGTGCCCTCATGTTGTCTTCATCTAGGTGTCCACAATCTGATCTTTATCTACTAGATCAAAACTCTATGGATCAAGCTCATCAATTTCTAATTATTCTTCTACAATAGAGGTGGATGATATGGTTTGAGGATATCCACATTGAATATTGGATGTAGACCAAGGTAGGCTGGCAGGTTCAACTCAAAAGCATTTTCTCCAACTTGTCTAATGATGGTGTAGGAACCATATCACAGAGGCTGAATTTTTTTGTGTGGGAATGAGAGTCATTTATTTTGAATCTAAAACCAAACCTTGTCACATATAGCAAAATGGTATGTAACCCTATGTTTGTCATGGCATTGCTTGTACTTTTGATTCATCTTTTCCAAGATGCCATAAACCTATTGCTAGATGTGTTGAATTTGTTCAATCAAATTTGTTGTTTTTGATACCACAGATCTCTCATGAGGTGTATATTCCATGGTGGAGAATAGAATGGATACATTAATTGGTGTCATGGGTTGGAACCCAAAGCATACTTAGAATGGACTGTGTTTGGTGGAACTGTGCAAGCCCTGATTGTATCCATGTTCTATGAAAAGAATCCCCTCATCCCATGTACATAGATGTTTGGAGTGATACATATGAATGATGTGGACAATTAGGTGGTTCACCACTTTTATCTAACCATCAGTCTACAGATGAAAGGCCATGGACTTCATCAGCTTGGTATCCATCATTTTCCACAGAGTGGACCAGAAGATACTTAGGAACCTACTATCTCTGTCTAAAATAATGGACTTGGGGAAACCAAAATGGAGCCATATATGACTAAAATATAGTTGAGCAATTTCCTCAGTAGCCATATTTTTCTTACAAGCAATCATGATAGCCATTTTTGAAAAATGATCAACTAAAACAAAAATATAGTCCTTACCATGTTTTGAAGTGGGAAAACCTAAGAGAAAATCCATTCATATAGTTCCCAAGGCCTGGTTGGTTCTAGAAATAGTGTGTATAATCCTTTCTTCTTATTTGTTGGCTTGGCTATTGCACATGGGGTGCAAGATTTGAGGTACCTTTCCACATCCTTCTACATATGGGGCCAATAGAAGTTATTTTAAATAACTACAAATGTCTTCTCTATACCAAAGTGCCTAGTTGTCTAGCTAAAATGTGCTTCTCATATCATCTTTTATTGCTCTATATCTGGAATACAGACATGCCCCATGTGACAGAGGATATTATCTTGCAAATATAAATCAGAGACATGTTTACCTTCTTAAAACACTTGATATGTATAAGCAAAGGTAGGATCTACTTCATATAGAGCACCCTAGGTGGCGGTCTCATATTCACACAGATCAAGAACTATTGTGAATGCAATAATTGGTGGATGGCTCAAAAAATCTATGGTAGTATTTGAGCTCCCATTTTTGTGTTTGATTATCAGATGTAATTACTGTAGATATGTGGCCCACTTTTAGTGCCTCTCATTTCATAGTTTTCTCTGTATCTAGATGAATTCAAATGGTTTGTGGTCAGTGTGGATGACTGTCTCTTTCCTTAAGATGTAGTGTTTCCATTATTTACAAGCTTGCATAATGGCATAGAGCTCTTTGTCATATGTCAAGTATTTTATGACTGTATCATTGAAATTTTCACTATGATATGAAACATGATGTCCATGTTGCATGATGACAACTCCCATGGCATATTCAGATGCATCTATCATCAACTTGAAAGGTTGATGAAAGATTGGTAAGGCAAGAACAAAAGTTGAATAGAGTCTATTTTTCAAATTCTCAAATGATATTTATTGTATTTTGATCGATTGAAATGAAGCTTTAACTCCTCATTTAGTTACTTGGTTTAGTGGCCAAGCAACATGTGAGAATCCAAGAACAAACTTGTGATAAAAATTTGTAAGACATAAGAAACTAAGAATTTTTATGAGGGTCCTTGGTGTAGGCCATTCTTGAATAACTTGAATCTTCTCTGGGTTGACATGGACCCCTTCCTCATCCACAACGTACCCTAGGTACTGAATTATTTTCATCCCAAATGTGCACTTGTCAATATTTGCATATAAATTATGCTTTTGAATAGTTTGAAGCACCTTAAGAACATGTTGTAGATGTTATTCCCATGTTCTATTGTAAATGAGTGTGTCATCTAGGTAAATAACTATGAATGAGTTGGTGAAGGGTCACAGGATGTCATTAGTCATCTTCATAAAGGTTGTGTGTTAGTCAAGCCAAAAATCATAACCAACCATTCAAAGCGCCCCTCCTTGGATTTGAATGCAGTCTTCTAGATATTGGTGGGATTGATAGGAATTTGGTGATAACCAGATTTGAGATCAATTTTGGTGAAGAAATTTGCACCATAGAGTTGGTCTAGCAAGTCATCAATCCTGGGGAGGGGGTAGCAATTCTTCATAGTGATTTTGATTAGGGCTCGATAGTCAATGCAAATCTTTCATATTCCATCCTTATTTGGAACCAAGATAATTGGGCTTCCATAGGGTGAAGAGCTTGGCCTGACATGACCCTTTTAGATCAATTCTTGAATCTACCTTTTTATCTCATCATTCTCTAGAATTGATCTATGATACACAGGGTTGTTAGGCAAAGGTGATCTTAGGACCAAATTGATAGAATGTTTTACTTGATAGTGAAGTGGAACTCCTATGGGTGAATTGAATAATTCATCATATTCTCTTATGATTTGACTCATTTTCTTATGTTGTTATGTTGATTGTGTAGTCAAGACTGTAACATCGACCTTCTTGGATCTCTGTGGCTTGACCACCATGACAATGAATTAATTTGTATTCTCCATCAATCTTTTACATTGTTTGGCATGAATCAGGAAGATAGATGTTGGATGTGGTACATCTGGTACCTTATAGCACTACATTCTAGGAGTGAAGGTGATCCTTCAAGTTTTTGATTCATAAATGCCATGTCGATCATACATGAATGGTTAACCAAGGAGTACATTATAAACATCTAGATTGATCACATCACACAAGACCTTATCTTGGAAAGATTTTATTGCATATAAAAGAAGACATCGGTGGGTGAGACAGAGGTCTCTCCTTGGCCTCAACCATCCAAATACTAAATGGCTTTGGGTGAGGCTTCATGGATAGCTTTATAATTTTCACAACATAAGTAGAGATTAAATTCTTTTGACTCCCACTATCAAAAATGAAATGTTAAGGCTTACCTTTCACACACAACTTAGAGTGAAACAACCTTTCCTTGTCATCTAGCCTTTCCTTGTGGGTCTGTGATGAAGTAATGATGGTATTTAGCTTAGAATCTACAATCTCTTCTTCATCCTTTTTGATTTTAGGGTATGCATGAGGTATATTAGTAGATGTCAAGGATTGTGACTCATAAAGTAGGGACTTGATGGCTCAACATTCTTCTTTTGAGTGAGTTTCAGTTTTGTGGTAATCACACCATTTTCCAGTCTTCTCCTTCTAGGATTTCTTATCTTGAAACTCCTTTTACTTCCAATTTTGGCCTCATGTTTGACCTTCCTTGTCATTTTTCCATTTCAAAGGCTAACTTTTCATATTCTTCCTTGCATGCTTTTACTCAATCTTCACCATGAACATGTACGCCTCACTGAGGGTTTCCAAATTAAAGAGTTCCATCTCCCCCCATATATACCATTATAGTCTACCATGATATTTGAGATTCTTGTGTTTCTCACTTTCTTGGATGCCCAATATCATAGATAGAGGATTAAAAATGTCAGTGTAATCTTAAACAGACTGTTCCTTACCTTGGTGAATTCATTACCACTATATGTACAGATCATCATATGTTCCAATGGTGTAGTATTCTTCTTTTACAACTTCCATGAAATCATCCTAGGTAGGTTCCACCTCAATGATAATGTCATTCGTATTAAACCTCTTCTTGTACACTTCCCATCAATTTTTTGATGGACAATGATGCTTTCAAAAAAGAAAAAGTGATCTTCTCTCCATCGGTGAAGTTATTTACAAAAAGTTAGGAAGGAAATTGATCCAACCAATTTTATTCTACATCAACATTGATTTTTCCTTCAAATGTAGGGATATCAAAATTCACCTAAACCATGAAGGGTGTTGGGGCATTGAAATGATGTTCCATGGATGAAGAGCCAGGGAGTGCAGATGAGGAGCCAGAATTTCCCATCAAGATTTATTAGAGAATTTAGGCAAAATGTTGTAGTATCTATGCTTGTTATCACTGGAGGGATTTATTCACCATTTCCTTAAATGGATAAGATGTCTCAGTGTTGTCCACCATTTGAGGTCATTTGAAGCTAATAAGTGGATAGTCGGTGAGCTCTATTATTTTATACCCAAGATTCTTGTACTCTGACCTCATCCTCAGGATCATACATTCTTAAGATAAACCACTCTAATACCACTAATCCAAAACTTAAAGGTTTTGGTTGAAAGATAATTCAAGAACACAAAATGACATAATCATATAATGCTATCTCTGGGAAGAGATGTTTTATTGCTCACAAAATTGTAGAAAACATAAGCTTATCTTTGGAAAGAGATGTTTGATCTCTTTATTGGGATACATATATTTTTATACATGATTTGAATGTAAGAGGAGGATGTGGAAGGTCACCAATATCAAGGGAGATAAATTGATTTAGCTTCCATGATTTACAACAACACAGAATTCAAGAAATTACTATTTTTATAAACTTTCTATTTTTAGATAGCACCATTAAAGTTGAAATTATGGGCATTTCCATTGGGTTTTTGGGGGTTAAAACCCACCAAGAACATTTTTATTCCATCTCATAATTTTATCCTTATTCTTAGCTTTCCAATGGTTCAAATGAGGAGTCAAATAAAGCTATGGTTTAAAAGTTATGGCTCCCAAAAGTTCTACCACCAATTGGGGTAGAACCATTGCCTGAATTGTCACCTAAAGTGTCACCTGAATTATCATCTGAAGTGTTTCCTAGATCATTCCTCCCTCCTTGAGGATTAATGGTACCCATTGCATAAATATTCATCATCAAGTGTGGAAGTTATGTCTTGATTTGATTCTCTGTGAGCCACTCACCTTGGTGGCTAAGCTTGCACCTTTTGACCACCTGGTAAAGAGGAATAAATCACCCTCATGTTGTCTTCAACCAATTGTCCACAATTTATTCTTCATCTACTTGATAAAAAATCTATGGATCAATCTCATCAGTGTCTAGTTGTTTTACTATAACTGAATTGCCCAATAGAGGTGGATGATATGGTTTGAGGAGTTCCATGTTGAATATTGGATGCAGACCAAGGTAGATTGGCAGGTTCAACTCAAAATAATTTTCTCTAACTTGTCTGATGATGGTGTAGGGACCATATCACAGAGGCCAATTTTTTTTATGTGGGCCTATGAGTCATTCATTTTGAATTTATAACCAAACCTTATCACTTATAGAAAAATGGTATGCAACCCTATGTTTGTCATGGGGTTGCTTATACTTCTAATTCATCTTTTTCAAGATGTCATGAACCTACTAATGGATGTGTTGGATTTGTTCAATGATTTTTTTTTCTTTTTCTATCTTAAATGTCCCATGAGGTGATATTCCATGGTGGAGAATGGAATGGCTACATCAATTGGTGCCATGGGTTAGAACCCAAAGCATACTTAGAATGGACTATGTTTGGTGGAGCTATGTAGGGCCCAATTATATCCATGTTGTATGAAAATAACCCCCTCATCCCATGTGCATGGATGTTTGGAGTGATACATCTGAAGCATGTAGACAATCAGGTGGTTCACCACTTCTGTCTAACTATCAATCTATGGATGGAAGGCTATGGACTTCATCAGCTTGGTATCCATCATTTTATATAGAGCAAATTAAGAACTTGCGATCTCTATCTGAAACAATGGACTTGGGGAGACCAAAATGGAGCCATACACGAATAAAATATAGCTGAGTGGTTTTCTTAGTAGACATAGTATTATTACAAGCAATCATGATAGCCATTTTTGAAAAATGATCAACTACAATAAAAATATAGTCATTTCCATGTTTTGAAGTAGGTAAACCTAAGATAAAGTCCATTGAGACTGATTCCCAAGGCTTGGCTGGTTTTGAAAATGGTGTGCAAATTCCTTGCTTCTTATTTGCTAGCTTGGTTATCACACATGGGGTATAATATTTGAGGTACCTTTCCACATCCTTTTACATATGGGGCTAGTAGAAGTGCTTTTGAAGAACTACCAATGTCTTCTTTACACCAAAGTGCCCAACTATCCTACTAAAATGTCCTTCCCATATCATATTTTGTTGCTCTATAGCTAGAATATAGACGTGCCTCATGTGACAGAGGACATTATCTTACAAATAGAAATTAGAGACATGTTTACCATCTCAAAGCATCTAATATGTATTAGCAAAGGTAGGATCTACTTCATATAGAGTACCCCAAGTGGTGATCTTATTTCTGCATAGATCAAGAACTATTGTGAATGCAGTAATTGGTGGATGGCTCAGGAAATCTATGGTAGTATTTGTGCTCCCATTTTTGTGTTTGATTATTAGATGGAATTATTGTAGATATGTGGCCCACTTCTAGTGCCTCTCATTTCATAGTTTTCTCTATGTTTAGATGAATTCTAATGGTCTATGGTTGGTGTAGATGATCATCTCTTTTCCTAAGATGTAGTGTTTCCATTATTTATAGGCTTGCACAATGGCATAAAGCTCCTTGTCATATGTCAGGTATTTTCTAACTGTATCATTGAAAGTTTTCCCAAGATGTAGTGTTTCCATTATTTTCATGCTTACACAATGGCATAGAGCTCCTTATCATATGCCAGGTATTTCTTGACTGTATCATTGAAATTTTCACTGTGATATGTAAAAGGATGGCCATGTTGCATGATGACAACTCCCATGGCATGTTCATCATCAACTCAAAAGGTTGATGCAAGTCTTACAAGACAAGAAGAAGAGGTAAACATAGTCTAATTTTCAAATTCTCAAATGCTCTTTATTTTATTTTTCCCACCTAAAATGAAGCTTTAGCTCCTCTTTTAGTCTCTTGGTTTAGTGGCCAAGCACCATATGAGAATCCAAGAATAAAACTGTGATAAAAATTTGCAAGACCCAAGAAACAATGAAGTTCTATGAGGGTCCTTGGTGTAGGCCATTCTTGAATAACTTGAATCTAATTTGGGTCAACATGGACTCCTTCCTCATCCACAACATATCCTAGGTACTGAATTGTTTGTATCTCAAATGTGCAATTGTCTATATTTGCATACAACTTATGCTTATGAAGGGTTTTAAGCACCTTAAAAACATGTTGCAGATGTTCTTCCCATGTTCTATTGTAGATGAGTATGACATCTAGGTAGACAACCATGAATAAGTTGGTGAAGGGTACAGGATTTCATCCATCATCCTTATGAAGGTTGCAGGGGCGTTAGTCAAGCTAAAAGGCATAACCAACCATTTGAAGAGCCCATCCTTGGATTTGAATACAATATTATAGACATCGGTGGGATCGCTATGAATTTGGTGATATCCAAATTTGAGATCAATTTTGGTGAAGAAATTTATACCTTGGAGTTGGTCTAGTAGGTCATCAATCCTAGGGAGGGGGTAGTGATTCTTCACAGTGATTTTGTTCAAGGCTTGATGGTCAATGCAAAGCCTCCATATTCTATCCTTCTTTGGTGCCAAGATAATTGGGCTTCCATAGGGTGAAGAGGTTGGCTTGATGTGATCCTTTTGGATCAATTCTTGAATCTACTTTTTTATCTCATCATTCTCTAGAACTGATCTATGATACACAGGGCTGTTAGGCAAAGGTGATCCTAAGACCAAATCAATAGAATGTTTTACCTGAAAGTGAAGTAGAACTCTATTGGGTGACTTGAATAATTCATCATAGTTTCCTATGATTTGACCTATCTGCTTATGTTATTATGTTGATTATGTAGGTAGGGCTACAACATCAACGTTCTTGGATCTCTATGGTTTGACCACCAATCTCTTACATTTCTTGGCACTAATTAAGGAGATAGATGTAGGAGGTAGTACCTATGGTACCCTGTAGCACCATATTTCAAGAGTGAGGGTTATCCTTTAGGTTCTTGATTCATAGATGCCATGTCGATCATACATGAATGGATGACCAAGGAGTATATCACAAACATCTAGATTGATCACATCACACAAAACCTTATCTTGAAAAAGTTTTATTACACATGAAAGAAGACACTAGTAAGTGAGATGGATGTCTCTCCCTAGGCTCAACCATCCAACACTTTATTGCTTTGGGTGAGACTTCATGGATAGATTTAGACTTTTCATAAAATTAGTAAAGATTAAATTCTTTTGACTCCCACTATCAATAATAAAATGTAGAGGCTTACCTTTCACCCATAACTTAGAGTAAAATAGCCTTTCTTTGTCATCTAGCCTTTCCTCATGAGTTTGTGATGAAGCAACGATGGTATCAGGCTCAAGATCTACAATCTCTTCTTCATCCCCTTTGATTTCAAAGTCTGTATGAGACATCGTAGTAGATGTCAAGGATTGTGACTCAAAAAGTAGGGACTTGATGGATTGACATTCTTCTTTAAAGTTATTTCTAATCTTGTGGTAATCATATCATTTCCTAGTCTTCCCCTTATGGGGTTTCTTATCTTGAAACTCTTTTTACTTCTAATTTTGGCCTCATTTTTGACCTTATTTGTCATTTTTCCATTTCAAAGGCTAACTTTTTGTATTCTTCCTTCCATGCTTCTGCTTAATCTTCACCATAAACTTATACACCTCACCAAGGGTTTCTAAATTGAAGAGTTCCTTCTCCCCCATTATATACATACCATTGTATTCCACCATGATATTTGAGAGTCTTGTGTTTCTCACTTTCTTGGATACCCAATCTCATAGATAGAGAATGCAAAATATCAGTGTAATCTTGAATAGACTTTTCTTTACCTTGGTGAAGTTGTTGCCACTGTATGTATAGATCATCATATGCTCTAATGGGGTAGTATTCTTCCTTTATAGCTTCCATGAAATCATCCCAAGTAGGTTCCACCTCAAGGCCAATGTTATTCATACTGAACCTATTCTTGTACACTTCCCGCCAATTTTTTGATGGGCAATGATGCTTTCAAAAGAGAAAAAGTGATCTTCTCTCCATCGGTGAAGTTATTTACAAAAAAATAGGAAGACAATTGATCCAACCAATTTTTCTTATACATCAATATTGATTTTGTCTTCAAATGTGGGGATATCAAAATTCACTTAAATATTGAAGGGTGTTGGGGCACTAAAAAGATGTTCTATGGATGAGGAGCTAAGAAGTGCAGATGAGGAGCTAAAATTTCCCATTGAGATTTACTAGAGAATTTAGGTGAAATGTTGTAGCATATATAGTTGCTACCATTAGAAGGCTTCATTCGCCATTTCATTGAAGGGATTGGATGTCTCAGTGTTGTCTTCCATTTGAGGTCATTTGAAGTGAATAGGTGGATAGTTTGTGAGCTTTATTGTTTTCCACCCAAGATTCTTATACTCTGACCTCATCCTCAGGATCATACACTCTCAAGATAAACTAATATGATACCATTGATCTAAAACTTATAGGTTTTGTTTGAAATATAACTCAAGAACATAAAATGACATAATCATATAATGTTATCTTTGGGAAGAGATGTTTTATTGCTCACAAAATTATAAAAAGCATATGCTTATCTCTGGGAAGAGATGTCTGATCTCTTTCTTGGGATACATCTATTTTTATACATAATTTGAAGGTAGGAGGAGGATGTGAAAGGTCACCAATATCAAGGGAGATGAATTGGTTTAACTTGTGTGATTTACAACAACATAAAATTTAATAAATTACTATTTTTAGTAACTTTCTATTTTTAGACAACACTATTAAAATTGAAATTATGGTCACTTTTGTTGGATTTTCTAGGTTTAAAACCCATTGAGCATAGAATATGCCATATCATCGCATTATCCTCATTTTTATCTTTCCAAAGGTTAAAATGGGGAGTCAAATGGAGCTATGGTTCAAAAGTTATGGCTCTCAAAAGCTCTACCACTAATTAAGGTAGAACCGTCTCCCGAATTATCACCTAAAGTGTTGCCCAGATCATTCCTCCCTCCTTGAGGAGAAATGGTCCCCATTGCATCAAGATTCATCACCAAGTGTGTTAGTTGTGTCTTGATTTGATTCTCTGTGAGCCACTCACCTTGGTGGCTAAGCTTGCCCCTTTTGACCACCTAGTAAAGAGGAATAGAGCACCCTCATGTTGTTTTCATCCAAGTGTCCACAATCTGATCTTCCTCTACTAGAGAAATTTTTGTCAGATCAAGATCATCAATGTCTAATTGTTCTGATATGATTAAAATGTCCAATAAAGGTGGATGATATGGTTTGAGGAGTTCCATATTGAATATTGGATGTAGACCAAGGTAGGCTGACAGGTTCAACTCAAAAGCATTTTCTCCAACTTGTCTGATGATGGTGTAGGGACCATATCACAGAGGCCAAATTTTTTTGTGTGGTCCTATGAGTCATTCCTTTTCAATCTTCAACCAAAAATTTTCACTTATATAAAAATGGTTTGTAACCTTATGTTTGTCATGGTGTTGCTTATACTTCTGATTCATCTTTTCCAAGATATCATGAACCTACTACTGGATGTGTTGGATTTGTTAAATGAATTTTTTTTATTTTGCTACCTTAGATCTTCCATGAGGTGTATATTCCATGGTGGAGAATGGAATGGCTACATCAATTGGTTTCATGGGTTAGAACCTGAAGCATACTTGGAATGGACTATGTTTAGTGGAGCTGTGTAGGGCCCAATTGTATCCATGTTGTATGAAAAGAACCCCCTCATTCCATGTGCATAGATGTTTAGAGTGATAAATTTGAAGCATGTGGAAAATTAGGTAGTTCATCACTTCTATCTGACCATCATTATGTGGATGGAAGGCCATGGACTTTATTAGCTTAGTATCCATCATTTTCCACATTGTGGACTAGAAGATACTCATAAACCTTCTATCTCTATCTAAAATAATGGAATTAGGGAAACCAAAATGGAGCCATACATGACTAAAATATAGTTGAGTAGTTTTCACAGTAGACATAATTTTCTTACAAGCAATCATGATAGCCATTTTTAAAAAATGATCAAATACAACAAAAATACAGTCCTTGCCATGTTTTAAAGTGGAAAAACCTGAGAGATAATCCATTGAGATAGATTCCTAAGGCCTGGTTGGTTCTAGAAATGGTGTGTACAATCCTTGATTCTTATTTGTTAGCTTAGCTATCACACATGGGGTGTAATATTTGAGGTAAATTTCCACATCCTTCCATATATGGGGCTAGTAGAAGTGCTTTTGAAGAATTGTCAATGTCTTCTCTACACCAAAGTGCCCAGTTGTCCTATTGAAATGTGCTTCCCATATCATCTTATGTTACTCTACAGCTGGAACATAGACATACCCCATGTGATAGAGGACATTATCTTGAAAATATAAATCATAGACATGTTTACCTTCTCAAAGTGCCTGATATGTATCAGCAAAGGTAGGATCTACTTCATACAAAGCACCCTAGGTGGTGGTCTCATATCCACACAGATCAAGAACTATTATGAATGTAGAAATTAGTGGATGGCTCAGACAATATATGATAGTATTTGAGCTCCCATTTTTATGTTTGATTATTATATGGAATTTATGCAGATATGTGGCCCACTTTAGGTGCCTCTCATTTCATAGTTTTCTCTATGTTTGTATGAATTCCAATGGTCAATGGTCGGTGTGGACCACCGGCTCTTTCCCTAAGTTATAGTGTTTCCATTGTTTATAGGCTTACATAATGGATTAAAGTTCCTCATCATATATTGGGTATTCATTGAATGCATCATTAAACTTTTCACTATGATATGCAACAGGATGGTCATGTTGCATGATGACAACTCCCATGACATATTCAGATGCATTTGTCATCAACTTGAAAAGTTGATGCAAGTCTGGAAAGGTAAGAAAAGGAGATAAATAGAGTCTATTTTTCAAATTCTCAAATTCCCTTTATTTTATTTTTCCCCATTTAAATATAGCTTTAACTCCTCCTTTAGTCACTTGGTTTAGTGGCCAAGCAACATGTGAGAATCCTTGAAAAAACTTCTGATAAAAATTTGTAAGACCCAAGAAACTATGAAGTTCTATAAGGTTCCTTAGTGTAGCCATTATTAAATAACCTAAATCTTCTTTGGGTTGATATGGACCCCTTCCTTATCCACAACATATCCTAGGTACTAAATTGTTTTCATCCCAAATGTGCACTTGTAGAGATTTTCATACAACATGTGCTTCTAAAGAGTTTGAAGCACCTTATGAACATGTTGCAGATGTTCTTCCCATGTTTTTTTGTAGATGAGTATGTCATCCAAGTAGAAAACCATGAATGAGTTGGTGAAGGGTCAGTGGATGTCATCCATCATCCTCATGAAGGCTGCAGGTGCGTTAGTCAAGCCAAAAGGCATAACCAACCATTCAAAGAGCCCCTCCTTAGATTTGAATGTAGTCTTTCAGACATCGGTGGGATCAATAGAAATTTGGTGATATCCAAATTTGAGATCAATTTTGGTGACCAAATTCACATTGTGGAGTTGGTCTAGTAGGTCATCAATCCTTGGGAAGGGGTGGTGATTCTTCACAGTGATTTTGTTTAGGGCTTGATAGTCAATGCAAAGCCTCCATGTTCCATCCTTATTTGGCACCAAGACAATTGGGCTTCCACATAGTGAAGATCTTAGCTTGATGTGACCCTTTTGGATCAATTCTTGAATCTACCTTTTTATCTCATTAGTCTCCAGAATTGATTTATGATACACAGGGTTATTAGGCAAGTGTGATCTTGGGACCAAATTGATAGAATGTTTTACCTGATAGTGAAGTGGAACTCTCATGGGTGATTACAATAAGTCATCATATTCTCCTATGATTTGATCCATCTGCTTATTTTATTATGTTGATTGTATAGTTAGGGCTGCAACATCAACCTTCTTTATCTTTGTGGCTTGACCACCATGAAAATGAATTGTTTTATCTTCTCCACCAGTCTCTTACATTGCTTGGCACTAATTAGGGAGATAAATATGGGAGGTTGTACCTCTAGTACCCTATATAATCGCATTCCAAGAGTGAGGGTGATCTTTTGGGATCTTGATTCATAGATTCCATGTCGATCATACATGAATGGTTGACCAAGAAGTACATCACAAACATCCAGATTGATCACATCACATAAGACCTTATCTTATAAAGATCTTATTGCATATGAAAGAAGACACTAGTGAGTGAGATGGAGGTCTCTCCTTGGGCTCAACCATCCAATACTATATGGATTTGGGTGAGGCTTCATGGATAGATTTATAATTTTCATAACATTAGTAGAGATTAAATTATTTTGACTCCCACTATCAAGAATTAAATGTAGAGGCTTACCTTTCACCCATAACTTAGAGTGAAATAACCTTTCCTTGTCATCTGGTCTTTTTTCATAGGTCTATGATGAAGTAATGATGGTATCGGGCTCAACATCTACAATCTCTTCTTTATCCTCTTTAATTGTAGGGTGTGTATGAGGCAAAGTAGTAGATGTCAATAATTGTGACTCAAAAAGTAGGACTTGATGGCTCAACATTCTTCCTTGGAGTGAGTTCTAGTTTTATGGTAATCATACCATTTACTAGTATTCCCCTTTTGGGGTTTTTTTATCTTAGAACTCTTTTTGCTTCAAATTTTGGCCTCATGTTTGACCTTATTTGTCATTTTTTAATTTTGAATGTTGACTTTTTGTATTCTTCCTTCCATGCTTTTTCTCAATCTTCACTGTGAACTTATACGCCTCATCAAGGGTTTCCAAATTGAAGATTTCCATTTCCACCCATATATACTATTGTAGTCCACCACAATATTTGAGATTCTTGTGTTTCTCAATTTCTTGGATGCCCAATCTCATAGATAGAGAATGAAAAAAGTCAGTTTAATCTTGAACAAACTATTCCTTACCTTGGAAAATTTATTGCCACTGTATGTACAAATCATCATATGCTCCAATGGGGTAGTATTTTTCCTTTCTAACTTTCAAGAAATCATCCTAGGTAGGTTCCACCTCAAGGCCAATGTAATTCATGTTGAACCTCTTCTTATACAATTCCCACCATTTTTTGATGGGCAATGGTTTTTTCAAAAGAGCAAAAGTGATCTTCTCTACATTAGTGAAGTTATTTACATAAAAATAAGAAGACAATTGATCCAACCAATTTTTTAATATATCAGCATTGATTTTTCCTTCAAATGTAGGGATATAAAAATTCACCTAAACCTTGAAAGGTGTTGGGGCATTGAAAGGATGTTCTATGGATGAGGAGCCAAGGAGTGCATATGAGGAGCCAAAATTTCCCATTGTGATTTGTTGGAGAATTTGGAAAAAATGTTGTAGCATCTGTGTTTGCTACCACTAGAGGGATTCATTCACCATTTCCTTTAAGGGATTAGATGTCTTGGTGTTGTCTACCATTTGAGGTCATTTGAATAGGTGGGTAGTTTGTGAGCTTTATTGTTTTCCACCCAAGCTTCTTGTACTCTGACCTCATTCTTAGGATCATACACTCCCAAGACAAATCACTCTAATACTACTAATCTAAGACTTAGAGGTTTTGGTTGAAAGATAATTAAAGAACACAAAATGACATAATCATTAATGATATCTCTGGGAAGAGATGTTTTATTGGTCACAAAATTGTAGAAACCATATGCTTATCTCTGGGAAGAGATGTCTAATCTCCTTCTTGGGATACATCTATTTTTATACATACTTTTAAAGTAGGAAAAGGATGTGTAAGGTCACCAATTTTGAGGGAGATGAATTTTTTTGACTTCCATGATTTACAACATAAAATTCAAGAAATTACTATTTTTAGAAACTTTCTATTTTTAGATAACACTATTAAACTTAAAATTATAGGAACTTCCATTGGATTTTCTAGGGTCAAAACCAATTGAAAATATATTTGTGCCATCTCATCATGTTTTTCTCATTCTTAGATTTCCAATGGTTCAAACAGGGAGTCAAACAGAGCTATGGTTCAAAAGTTATGGCTCCCAGAAGTTCTACCACCAATTAGGGTAGAAGTGTCACCCAAATTATCGCTTGAAGTGTTGCCCAAATTGTCACCTAAAGTGTTGCCTAGATCACATATCCAAGTGTAACTTATTCCTTGCATACTAGGAGCTCTATACACCTTATTTTTATTTGGGAATGAGTTCAACATGTTTTTGCAATATATATAAATATGACCAACTCTATGACATTTGAAATAAACAAGATCACTCATACCTTTAGCTTGATGATTATTGTGATCTTCCTTTTCTATCTGAATAGAAGATAAATTCTCTTGGCATTCATGTATCTTCTTCTTGTCTAATTCCTTTTTTATTTTAGTAGGTAGTCCAACTTGATCATGATTATCCTTCATAGACTTTGCTCATAACACCATTGAGTGATTTTTAAGAGCATCTTTCTTCTTGTCAAGACTTGAGTGATTCTTCAAACTATCCTTTTAGAATGTGGAAATATGTCCTATTTTATTATAATTGTAGTAAATAATATCATTCAACATACCACTTGATTGATCTGAGTTATGAATTCTCCATGACCAATTGCTCCTTCTTCTAAGGCTCTATGAATGTTTATACTTGACTGAATTCCTTATACAATCCTTAGCCCTATGACCATACTTATTACATGTAAGCATAACTTGAAACATTTGGTTGTCTAACTAGTCTTTTTTCATTGCTCTTGACCTGATCCAACTTCTTTTGATCTTCTTCAACCTTGCTTATCTTGACAACAACTTATTCATGTTCATCCATCAATGAACCTAGCTTGATTTTAAATTGAATGTTGTCATCCTCTTTAGATCTTATACTTGAAATTACATCCATTAACTAACCTATGAGAAATTAGATATTCTCCTTATCACTCTTATCTTATTTAGCCATGTCATCCTTTATTCTACATGCTTTCTCTATCAATATTCCCTCAAGAGAACTGACTTGTGCTTCAAGACCTTTGATCATATTTCTCATCTTATGATTCTTCTTATTTTGCTCCTTCAGTTCATTGAATACATCCATGAGGTCATATTCTAGATCAACTTCTTTTTCACTGTCATGGTAAACTTCTTCATCACACATGATGCCCTTTTATTTTGAACAACTTTTCTCTTTTGAACTGAAACTTGCCTTAGAATATTTTAGTGGATCCTTGAGGTCATTGATAACCTTATCATCCTCTTTAGCATCATTTTTCAAATTAAATATTTTCTCTTCAAGTTCCTTGATCAAAACCTTCCACTGTTGATTATGTTAGGTTGTGGAGCTAAAGGCTTCACAGGTATGTAAACTGTGGAGGTTGCTAGAGTTTGACAGTCACCGACGTCAGTCAGAAATTACTGACATCGGTTAGGCAAGAACCAGAAGATGTCAACATTAGTCAGGCATCAACTGACGTTAGTCATCTCCAGATAGACAACAACTGATGTCGGTAACCTCTGTGTGTGTGTGTGTTTGCATGCGCTTCCAGAACTGGTCTAATTTTAGACAAAACAGTTAGTTTGCATGTAAAAGACTAACTTTAGTCTTGAGTCTGCATTTCTAATTATTGTAATTGGGAAGTCTAATTATTATTTGTATGGGATCTATTTAAGAGACCCATGGGGCTGTATTGTAAAGTGTGAAGGATCAAAAGGACTTGTTAAAGACAAGAACAAGGGTTCTTCCAGGGGTGTAAGATCAGTTGATCTGTAGGTAGCAAGATCAGGGGAGATCTACATGGTAAGTAAGGTCAATTGATCTATAGGTGTGTGTGTGCAAGGTCAAAGGAGATTTGTAGGGTAACAAGATCAAGGAGATCTGCAACACAACAAGGAGCAAGATCAGGGAGATCTACTTGGGGTACTTTGAGTACTTGGTGGACTAGAAGTAGGAAATAACAGTTGAGTTGATTATCACTTATTGGTGGAGGGAACAACTCAGTGTTGAGTTGTGGTTGTAATTGATTGAGAGAGAGAACTCTTGAGGGATAATTACTGTATATCTATGAGGTGTGGGAAGAGTGTGATTTCTTCATTATATTTCCTTCTGGAAGAGTGTTAATACAAGATTGTATTGTCTCTCATATTCTGTGCTATTTTTGAATTCTAGTTACATATTACTTCTAGTTTAATTCCATGTTTAGTTGCTTATACAAAGGTAATCAATTGTGATCTTAAGGAGTAGGATCTTGACAATTGGTATCAGAGCTTGGTTTACTAACAATTGGTATCAGAGCTTGGTTCACTAATAGGTGGTATTAGATCATGTTAGTGTTTGTTGATTATAGGTCACTCTTAGGGGTTTCTGATTGAGTGGGAGTAAAGCAATGGCAGAAGAAAGTAAGCTAAGAATGGAGAAATTCAATGGCAAGAATTATCAATTAATGTATTGTGGAAAGAAAGGGTAGGTAAAGAAAGATTGTTGGTTGGTAGAAGATTAGCATGAAGGAAATAAAGAAGCATATGATGCAAGTATTGTTGCACGGGATGCTCTTATATGTTCCTTGGATAAAGTAGAATCTTGGGTTTTAGATTATCTTGCCTCTTTCCATGCAACCCCAAATAGAGTATTTTTCCATGGTTATGTCCATGGAGACTTTGGAAAGATTTATTTAGGGGTTGGTGAACCTTGTCAAATAGTTGGCAAAGGGGAAGTGTGGCTGAAATTGCAAACGAGCAACACATGGGTGTTGAAGGATGTCATGCATGTCCCAGTCCTAAAGAGGAGTCTAATTTCTGCAGGAAAGTTGGGTGATGAGGGTTGCACAATAACTCTCACAGTGGAATTTTGGAAAGTTTCCAAGGGTGCACTTGAATTAACATGTGGTAAGAAAGTAGGTACTCTTTATCTATCTACTTGTACTAGTGATTCTCTTTCTAGTTTATCTACTTCAGATGTAGATGCAAAGATGTGGCTCTGTAGGCTTGGTCACATGAGTGAGAAGGGAATGCATGTTCTTAAGAGGAAATTTGATGTCTTTGACAAACTTAAGAACTGGAAAGCCTTGGTTTTCATGGAAAAGATGATGGACAGAGATTAGCTCAAGACACTGAATAATTCTGAGCAAGGCAGTTTGGACAATGTTATGATCCAAAGTGAGCTCACAGGTAAAAGTCATCACTCACAAGAAAACACAGTTACCGACATCGGTCAGGTGAGAATTGACATTAAATAGGCAGGAACCGATGTCGGTCATGTGCAGACCAAAGTTAGTGATGTTGGACAGGTGGACACCAATGTCGGTCAGGGAACTGATGTCGGTGATCAGGAGGAATCGACATCGGTCGGGTGCAGACTGAGGTTAGCCAGAGGTGATTGAGATCAATCAATGTTAAAATGAATTTTGGGTGGACAACAAGTTGTCAAGGAGTCTCAAATGCCCATGTGGAGGACTGAAAGGATAAGTAAGCTTCAAATTTGTTATTCCCCTTCTTTACACTACTTGTTGCTCACTGATGGTCAAGAACTAGGAAGTTTTGAAGAGGCAATACAAGTATAATCTAGGAAACAGTGGGAGCATGGCATGAATGAGGAAATTGATTCCTTGGAAGAGAACCAAATGGGAGATTTGGTAGAGTTGCCAACTGAGATGAAAGCACTAAAAGATGAATGGATTCCCAGGTTAAAGAAAGGATAGAATGGACAGGTGAGACAGAAGGCCAGGTTATATGGTCTTGAGCAAGCTCCAGGATAGTGTTATAGGTTTGATAGGTGTATGACAAAACATGGCTTTAGTCAATGTCAATGTAATCACTGTGTTTATTTTACCAGGTTAGATAATAGTCACGACATTATCTTGTTACTGTATGTAGTGTATATGCTTGTTGCAGGGTCATACATGCAGGTATTTGCTAAGCTAAAGGTAAAAGTAGCTTAGAGGTGTGTTTGGAAGGATTTAAGAGGAGCAAAGAAAATCCTTGGTGTGAGTATTTCTAGAGACATGGAAAGTCACAGGTTGATTTTGTCTCCAAAGGATTATCTAAATAAGGTAGTGGAGAGGTTCAATATGTAAGATGCAAAACTAGTTAACACACCTATGGTTGGACAGTTCATAGAACAATGTCTTGAATCACATGATGCGGTTGAGTACATGAGTACTAGACCTAATATTACCCAAGTAGTGGGAGTTGTCAGCAAGTTAATAGCCAATTCGGGAAAGGAGCACTAGAAAGCAGTTCAGTGGATTCTCAAGTATCTGAGAGGGACCAGTAGTAGGTATTCATGCTATGCAGGGTCAAGCACTTCTCTACATGGGTATGTAGATTTAGATATGGTAGGTGACTTAGATGACAAGAGAAGCACCACAGGATATGTGTTCACTATTGGTGGTATGGTGGTTAGCTAGATTTTAGAGATGCAAAAGGTTGTTGTAGTCACAGAGGCTAGCAAGGATAGGAACCCTACAGGTATGTTAACAAAGCCAGGAATAAAGAAGAAGTTGAATCTTTATTCAACTTCTGTTGGTCTTCAAGATTGAACTTGAAGAGGGATACAAGCTAGGAAACAAAATTAGATGATGTATAGGTACAGGTACAGGTGCAGCTATTTATCTCCAAGTGGGAGATTGTTAGGTTGTGGAGCTAAAAGCTTCATAGGTATGCAAACTGTGGAGGTTGTTGGAGTTTGACAGTCATCGACGTCAGTCAAAAATTGCCGACATTGATTAGACAAGAACCAGAAGATGTTGACATTAGTCAGGCATCGACTGACATTGGTCATCTCTAGACAGATAGGAATCGATGTCGGTAACCTGTGTGTGTGCATTTGCATGTGCTTCTAGAACTGGTCTAATTTTAGACGGATAGTTAGTTTGCATGTAAAAGACTAATTTTAGTCTTGAGTCTGTGTTTCTAATTATTGTAATTAGGAAGTCTAATTATTGTTTGTATGGGATCTATTTAAGAGACCCATGGGGTTGTATTGTAAAGTGTGAAGGATCAAAAGGACTTGTTAAGGACAAGAACAAGGGTTCTTCCAGGGGTGTAAGATCAGTTGATCTATAGGTAGAAAGATCAGGGGAGATCTACATGGTAAGTAAGGTCAGTGGATCTGTAGGTGTGTGTGTGTGTGTATAAGGTCAAAGGAGATCTGTGGGGTAGTAAGATCAAGGAGATCTGCAACACAACAAGGAGCAAGATTAGGGAGATCTACTTGGAGTACTTTGAGTACTTGGTGGACTGGAAGTAGGCAACAACGGTTGAGTTGATTGTCACTTACTGGTGGAGGGAACAACTCAGTGTTGAGTTGTGGTTGTAATTGATTGAGAGAGAGAACTCTTGAGGGAGAATTACTGTACATCTAAGAGGTGTGGGAAGAGTGTGATTTCTTCATTGTATTTCCTTCTAGAAGACTGTTAATACAAGATTGTATTGTCTCTCATATTTTGTGTTGTTTCTGAATTCTAGTTACATATTACTTCTGGTTTAATTTCATGTTTAGTTGATTATACAAAGGTAATCAATTATGCTCTTAAGGAGTAGGATCTTGACAGATTATCTTTCTTTAACTATTTAGCCATATTTATACCTACTCAGAATCTCCTTCAAGCTATTAATCTTCCTGTGAAGGACCTACTATGATACCAATTGATAAAGGTAAAACCATTGAGGGGGGGGGGGGTGAATTAGTGAGCCCAGATAATCCAATTAAAATTCCAATTCATTCAAACCCTTAATCATTCAATACATACATTCATGAGACATACATCATTCATAACAATGAATAAGAAAGACAATCCAAGATCAAACACATAACATATGGCATACGTGGGAAACCCTCTTGGGGAATAAAATGCACTGGAGCCTACAATTGGACTACTATCTAATAATAACAATAAATAATTTAGACCATCTATAAATGATGAAGGAACTACCATTCCTGATTTTAGTGAGACTACAATCCCACAAGGAGTTAACATACCTATCTAGCTAAGCTATCACAAGAACTGGACCTTTAGAAAATTTCACCTTGCAAGGAGGCTATAACCCCCTTATATTCTAAGCTATCACAACAACACATATGAATATAACATCTCCTAAATAGTTATTTCTTTCCAATCTAATGGAGATACAAAGTATATCAGCTCTCTTCAACTCTACACACTCAATGCATCCAAATCCACTTTTTGGACCACTCTACACTTTTCAACAATAACTCTATGAACACAACACTCCCTATTAGTTAAAATAAATTAAATACTTGAACTAATACAAAAATATCAATTAGGACACATTACATATCCCAACTAACCCCACTCTTCAAACCTTCACTCACACTCACTTCAACACACTTACAACAACTATATCATAAAAACAACATGAATAGATGGTCATACACATAGTCACAGATTTGATTTGAATTTCATATTAACCACCAATCTTATATAGTCTTCACCTTGCCTTCACTCACAATATACTCTCTCAAATAGCCTCTTGAACAACTTACTCATTCTACCTCCTCAAGACTCATTAGGTCTAAAGACATGTATGTCCTCCTATACAACCTTAATTAGATAAACATGTCCAATTCTCTTCACTGTTTGATATTATTCACTGAACTTTACCTTCTCTTTTAAATTTTCTCTCTTACACTTGGCTCCACATTTGCACACCCTCATACAAGTCTAAAAACCATCACCCTTAGTTTCACTATATATATATAGATTTCATGATTATCACCATCTTGGTTAGCCAATAGACTTGAATTAAACCTTAAGGCTTATCTCAAATAAATACATGGCTGAAAAAAATCCACAAAGGTCAGCCATATCATCCATGGATCACCCTTAAGCAACTATACCTTTCAATTAGGCCCTACTAGCCCTTATAGGTCTCATGGAGACCTATTCACTCCATTAACACAAAAATAAGAAATTTAGAAACTAAGGAACAATTATAAAAACATAGGTCCACTCCACATGAACCCTTTATCACTCCCACATGGGTCCGTGCCACTTATAATACCAACTCCACACTTGAACCTACCAATTAGGTCACCTCACTCTTCAAGTCTTCAAACATGGAAAACATAGTCTTAAACTTCTAAAACAAGAATTAAATTATCTCACATAACCATATGAAAAAATAATATGGATATAACTTATAATATATCTTAAACATCTCCATGTTCCTTAGGCACTCCAACATAGGTCAACACACCTTAAACTATCTCACTCAAGATGACCACTCAAACTGGTCATACATAGTGAAAATATAGTCAATCTATTATGAATCTCCACATCTAATCATGGTCAAAATATGACAATAAAATATTTATCATAAGTATTTGAGACTTATAAAACATCTATATATTCATTATACTCATCAATTCTGATCAAAACACCTTCAACTCGCTCCTACAACATGATCACTCAAACTGCTAGTGTATTCACCGAACATAGTCAACTTTGGATCTCAATATCTTTGTTTATACCAAAAATTAGACCACCTAAAAAGGTTAAATAGATGAAAAATTTATTAATTTACATATTTATTTTTTATACCATTAGAAAATTCATCTTGGAATAAATGTTATGGGTAAAATACCGTAGACTATTTTTTTCCTTTGTAAAATTTAAATATTTAAATGCCAATGGTCATAGTTAAACCTCAACCACTTTGATATCAAATTGTCCTCAATTATATTGGCCAATCATGATCCATAAATATTATTTTAAGGAGATCAAAATTTAAGAATTTTAAACATCAAATAGGTTGACCACTTTGACTTACTATGCTTTGTCGATCTCAAACATACAATCAAACATGAATCATTAGATCCTTATCTTTTATCTATGCTTAGCATTAAACCTAAAACACTTGGAACCATCTCGTTTCTTATTTAATTCTTGGATAAATGTGCTTCATCAATTTTTCTCAAAATTTAAATTGTGAAAATTTGACTAAGTATGGGAACCTCACTTATTTGCTTGGAAGGCCAACTTTACACAATCATATCTTTTGATTTGCTCACTTAAAAGTTTTCAAATTTGGACCATATATATCATCACATAGGAGAATCGAAACATGTAAAAAATTACTCGTATAACCCTCACATATTTTAGATATAATGATGTTAAAATGCTCACTCAAATTTTCCTACCACAAAGCCAACATGTTAAAAACATGTCTGGGAGGGCAAATTTGAACATGCATAACTTTTGTCATGCTTCAGTGCTTGACCTTAAAATTAGAAAAAATAATATAGGAACAAAAATGAACAAAAACATATGATCATATTTTTATAAAACATCCAAATGTGTGAGATATTCCATCACCAAACTACTTACTTAGTTATTTCTTACCTCATACAAATTTGGCTAAGTATGGGAAAACACTGTCAAAAAGCTTGGGAGCCTAACTTTGTACCCACATATCTTTAAGGTGCTTACGCACATGAATTAAGATTTATCACATAATAACTAGGTACTAATGTGATCACAACCATATGACCAACTCCTCCTGACTCATCCACATATGGCAATGGTGATATCATCAAATTGCCTACTCATATTTTCTACCACAAGACCAAAATGTCAAGATGAAAACAATGATCAACTAGATGAAATCCACTCACTTCCATACTTATTATAAGAACTATTTATACCCCATAGGGTCTATAAAACATGTCCATACTAAAAATATCATCCATAAAATTCCCCACTTAGTCAAACACTGAAGAACCATGCAGGAACACTAAGGCTCACTGAAGCACACTTTATCATTGCCATTCTAGCACACATGACACCTCATCAACATCCATGGTAACATTGGAGACATAATTAACAAACCTAAAACTTGAATTCTTTCCAAAAATTTTTACATATTAATATTATTTGGTTTCATATAAATATGTTCTTTTGCACACTCTGCAACTCATTAGGAGTTTTTCTTCCTTAGTTTGTTTCAATTTTTTTATTTTCCCTATTTTATTTCTTGTTTAGGGAAATTCATAGTTCTGTTTCTTCTTCAAGTAGGATGTGATAAACTTAAAATTAATCCATGACCAATGAGCTATAATGCTACTAGGAAAAAATGATTATCAAGTAATCACCTAACAAGGTCACCAAAATGTTGATATTTTTATGCCAAAAAGCTCAAAACACCCTGTGCCTTAGAGGAGACCTATAAAATGTTTTGATTAAAATATTCAGAATGGTCTAAGTACTCTTTTTTAGGACCCAAGCAAAAAAAATATATTTTTATAAACTTTACAACTTTACAAAGTGTAATTATATCTCTGCTTCCTTACCTACTAAGTCCCAAGCAAAAACTGAAATTCACATTACACTTTATAACTTTGTAAAGGTGCAAAGTGTGATGCAGACTCTAATTCCCACTTTTCATTAAGACCTAAATACTAAATGGAATTCCCACTACACTTTGTAACTTTTCAAAGTTACAAAGTGTAATCCAAATTATGCTTCTTGCTTCCTAATCATCTCTACCTCCAAAACCCCTCAGAATCAAGTGAAAAGTAGAGAATGAAGAGCATATTAAAAATTTGCAAGTATACAGAGGTTTCCTAGATTTTCAAATACCAAGGCAAGTGAGAAATGGAAAATTTAAAATATATTTCAAGTTGTAAACTTGCAAAGTGACTTTAGAAACTTGTAATCCTACCCAATAATCCATCTACCATCGATTATTGGCATACTTAGCATTAATTAAGGGTTTTTGGTATATAATTTAGGTTTTTTCATCATTGTTAAACATTGTGAACTAGAGCACATTCACCTCCAAGCCAAGTGATGTCACGACCAGAGACATTGACCTATATTACCAAGTAATGACATGAACTAAAGCACCATTGCCAATGAGCAGACACTAAATCCATCAACTAAAAAAAAATACACACATATCTAGTGTTCTCCTAGGTCACATCCATTTTCCTTTAGTCTACTCTAGATTTTATTGTCCACCATTGTTATTTTTATGCAAATCTTAGGGTATCTTTCCATACTCAGGGCTTTTCTTTGAAATTATAAAAAGAATCATTGTTTGACCCTATATTACTTGCAATTTTCATAGTTTCTAGTTTTTTACATTCACATGTGAAATTTTTATAGATTCAAGAATATTCCCAAAGAAACACTTAAAATACACAGTAAGATCTAGGTGGAGATCCTTCTTGTTTTCTCACCCTAAGATCCTGTTAGAGATCTAATTTGAAAATTCAAACCATATTCCCACCTGACCTTTGGTTGGAGTTTTCAACTATGAATTACACCCCAAAAACACTAATAAATATTTAGTTAGACTTTGAAAGTGATTTTTTATGTTCAAACCCCACTGAGTCTGTGTCGGGTTTTACTGCTGCTATTACCTACCATATTCCCATCAGAGTTAAACCCCTATAAAAGCATAACAAGCTCCACCAAGTTAAAAGTAGGAAAATACCTATAATTGTTGTTGGACCCATAGCTCAATTAATTCAAGGATTCATGCCAACATGACATCCACATAGGCTCAAAGGAATCATTTCATATAATGGTTATCCCTTTAGCATTTTGGTGCCAGCTAGAGGGTACAACGCATATCTTGTACTAGCTGGTAGACAACTAACTATCTCCCAAATGTTTAGGGTATCTTCTAAGATTGGTGAGATGTGCTGAATGCAACACATATTTCTCAAATTTATGTAGCTAGAGGTGATGATGACCAAGCTCTAGCTTGACACTCAGCATGCACCTTCTACCCTAGTGAAGTTGCTCCTGAAACTTATTTAAAGAGCTCAAACTAGATGAAGTAGAGAGACAAATAATTATAGTATAGATATATAAAAATGAATCCTAAATAGATAATGTTTCAATATCCATTAGGCTTGATAATAGTATGGAATCCATTAAGGCTCCATTTGTAAGTACCCTAGCTTATCTATGAACCTCTGGGTCATTAAATAGTAAAATATGAGCATATACTCTATAATGAATGTTATGAACTTTATACTCTATTTTGAACTATAATTAATGATGAAGGTTTTTATATTAACACATAATGTGTTTGATTTACATATATTTAGTATTGTTAGTGGAATGAGTAATGGTTGTAATGTCATATTTCAATTATGCTAGGAAATGTTCATGCATGTTATTGGTTCACATTTTTAATAGAGTCCTTGTCAAATTTCATGATGTCATCATAACTCTGTATAGAGAATGAGTATAGGTTATGTGTTAATTATTCCTATCCTTATTAGGAGTGCATGTCTAGCATGAGTAGTTTGAGTGGAATTAGCCTTGTGACCCCTTAAGTGCCTAGATGACATAAGACTTAGTCCATGAAAGGATTTCAAATTTGAATTTATTTAAATATTTTGTTTAATTGTATAAGACCCCTTAATTTAAGTCTCATGCCTTTGCAAAACTAGCCCAACATGGTGTTCCTTCTTAGTTACACTTTGGGTGAGCATATAAGGCATGTGCATCATGTGGATTGATGCCTATGTAGTCGAGTGTTCAAATATGATGCAGGAGCATCTACAATGGCTACCTGAAGACATGTTCATGATTAAATTTGAATTTAATCAATTTGTATTTTCCTTTAATATGTGGTTACTCAGGAGTAATTTTAAATAAAATAAAAGTTAAAAAAAAAAAGAAAATAGTTGAGGTTATTGAGGGAATAATGGAGGAGTGGTTGAAACTATTTCAACCTTAGTATGTTGTTGTTGAAAAACTATTTTTGGTTTTACCTTGAGCCCAAAATTGGGCGTAGAAGTTAGAGAAGAGAATAGAAAAGAAAATTCATAAAAAGAAAGAGAAGGAGGACAGTGGTACGCAGAAGAAAAGTGAAGGAGGAACTCCTTTAGGGAGAGGAGGAGAAGGTCTGCATAAAAGGAGTGTATGCCTATAAGTGAACGTAAAAAAAAAAGGTATTTAATAATTCTTGACTGAGTCATGCATATAATTGTAATAAGAAGTCTGAGTTTATGATCAGCCTGTGGGAGATAAGTCTAAGTTTGCCATAGATATGCATGAAGGAAAGTATTCCAATGTATAGAATTAAGTTAATACATTTATGATGATCGATCCAGCATATTTTGATTTGTTTAAGATATTGTGAATTCTCGGGTCTGCCCAGGCGAGTCTCTGCATCAAAGTTAAAATATCCAAAAATTTTGTCCCACATCAATTGATGGTAACTGCTATGAAAAAAAAATGATTTGAGACATAGATCTAGTAGCCCGTTTTAGGAATTAAATGGAGCAAAAGCTACCACTAAATTGTGTCCACCGAATCCAAATGAGTTGAAGATACCAACATGCACTTCATGCTACTTCTTTACATTTAGAACAGTGTCAATTGTAACAGTAGGTTCTAGATTAAACTGATTAATTGTAGGGTGAAGCTAACCAGTAGTGATAGCCTTAATAGTTGCTATTGCTTCCAGACCACCAGTAGCACCCAGACAATGCCCAATCATCGACTTTGTTCCATTCATTTTTATGCCAGAGTATAACCAATGTGCTGGCATGGCTTGACATTTCAAGAATACACACAGACTGAGTAAAACAACATATAATTGTTTGTAATCTCGTGATATGTCAGATCAGAACTTGGTTTGCACGATGAATAGCATGTGATTATAAAGGATGCATAAGAAATTTGTACAAATCACACAAATCCCAAATGCCCACTTTTTAAAACTAATAATGTACGTGCTTTTCACATGTTGTGCTCCAATTCAAAATCCTGCCCATTTGTTTCATAGGTGGTAACAGGTTCGATTCTCATCGTCTCCATCTTCTGGCCGAAAGCAGGGGAGAAGTAAAGAAGTGATGGATAAGGTGTCTGCTATAGCAACAAGTGGTAGGCACAATCATATGGACATCATGGAACATGGCACCATTTTATTCTATAGATCTATAGACTGTGTAGGTCTACAGGCAGGTGGTCCTAAGATGGATAAAGCAGCACCTGCAGATGAAGATTGATTTTTTTTACATAGTTCCTACAAGTGATTGTCTGTTATTGCATGAGTATGCCATGGTGGCCTTGAAATTTAACTCAGCATAATCCTATTCACCAGTGGTTTTTATACGAGTTAGTATACTAAGTAAATTTTTGCTATCCACCAGTAATGTATGATGAGGCTGTAAGTTCATATACTTGACTAGTCTGTGAATGAATATTAAACTATGATTCTGAAGTTTGGGTGCAACAACCTATCTGATGTCTACCTGAACTCTAATGTTATGAGTTTATATTATAATGTATAGGCAAATGTATATTGATTTAAGGTATAGGTGAGCCAAGAGAGACATACTATGCCTACAGTTGACCACGCATCATTTTGGTTTAAGAGCAGTTTAAGGATTGTTTAAGATGGACAGTTTCCCATCATTTGGTATCAAATCTTAAAGCTCTTGGGAATTGATAATTTGTTTCTGAAAAATTAAGAAAAGAGATTATGGGAATGGTTGCATTTGTTAATGATGTTGCAGTTGTGAAGGATTTGGCAAAAGGATCAACAGGACAAAGCACTAGAAGATCCTGTTGAGAAAAGGTATGAATAATTTTGATATTTGATTTGAAGTTTATTGTGTTGAGAAGTAATCAAGTGAAGAAGTTTTAGGTTCAAGATAGTCAAGCCATTGAGGCTTAAGAAGAGAAGAATCCAAGGAAGGCTTAGTGAAGATCCAAGAAGAAGCTTGGATAATTTGCCAAAAGACTAAGGTGAAATAGACTTAGGTGAGGTAAAAGACGGAGTCTGAAGCTTAGAAAAAGAGCAAGTGAATGCTCAAGAGGAAGATCCAAAGCAAGGTAATCTTGGATTTATGATTTGTATTTGATGAAGTGTTGTATAAGAGTTGCTGCAGGATAGAAAAAAGGATCAAAAGACTAGGATGCAAAAGGCCTAGGTGAGATCAAGGAGATTGTCAAAATACCAGTCAAGGAGAAAAGGCTTGGGTGAGACAAGGGATCAAGAGACCAAGGTGGAAAAGACTTGGGTGAGGATCTCAGAGATGGAAGCATTGTTGAAGGCACTGCAGAGTAGCAAGGTATATGAGGGCACCAAGAAGAAAGCAAGCATCAAAGGTATGGACAGTTTTGTACTTGATAAAGAGATTGCTAATTTGAAGAGAGAGTTAGCTAAGATTAAAGATGAATATGAGTCTTGGATGCAGATGGATAAGCAAGCATGGGCATGGCCAATGAGGAGGAGGTTGAAGTGGCCAATAGATCTCCTAGTGAAAAGGAGAAGAAGGCAAAATGAGATTGCCATGAAGAGAGAAGCCCATAGAGGCTTAAAGAAGATAAGAAGGTTGCCAAGTGAGCAGCAAGAGGAAGAAGTTGAGAAGAAGGTTCTCATTGAGGAGAACAAGAGAGAAGAAAGAAAATATGAAGTGCTAGGAAGAACACTTGAAAAGATGAGAGTGTGGGTGAAGAGAACACTCATGGAGACATTATGGTCTCTTGTTTTTATTTCTAATATTGTTTTTGAGTGGGTAAATGCAGGTATGAGCAGCCTTGTGAAGGTTAAGAGAAAGGCCTTGAAGATTGAAGAGATTGGTGCAAAAGAAGACACCAAGTGCACAAGTGAATGTGCAAGAGAGAGAAGTGAGTTTGCTGCTATTGATAAAGAAGAAGAGATGCATTGGTTAATGCATAAGAAAGGTGTTGATGATTCCATACAAGCAAGAGGAGAGATGGAAGATGAAGCTGAATTCCATGATGCCATTGAATTCCAAGAAGAAGAAAGAGAACAACCAAGAACAAAAGAAGAAGAAAGGATAGATAATCAAGAAGCTATACAAGACAAGGAACTAATGGAACAGCCCATTAAGGAGGTAAAGGTGAGTTCAAAAATTTATTTGTCTTATAAGCATGAAACTATTGATATGCATGTTAGAGAAGCAAAGAGAAAGGTGAAGTTTCCAATTAACCATGGATATGTGATGCCTAAATGGTGGAATAAGCAAACTCCCAAGCAACAAGAGGTGCTGGTACAAAAGCATGGATGCAGGATGCCTAAATGGCTTGAGAAGACAAATGATAAGAAGGAGAAACAAGTATGGGTGCCTAAGAAGGCAAAGAGAGAAGATGTGAGTGTTGAGGTAACAACACCAAGAACTCAATGGAGGAAGGTGAAGGATGACACAAGTACATGGAAAGGTAAACAAATTGTTTCGGATGATATTTTTGAATCATTTAATGATCTTTTTATGGAAAATGAGGAATGTAAAATGTCTATGAAGACTAATATGCAGCAAGGAGAGAGTTCCAAATGGATGGATGGTGAGGAAAGGAGAAAGTATGCAGCAAAGTAAACAAGATGGCTTCAAGCAGAGATTGAAAAGAACAAGGAGAGACAATGTAATAGTGTTCCTATTGTTTTTGATAAGTATAATGATGTTAATGAAGAAGTTGGTTTATATGAAGACAGCTTAAGAAAGGATGAGATGAAGAGTAAGGCTAGTGAAGGACAAGCAATCCTTCAGGTTGATAAGCCCAAGTTTGATGAAGTGAATGAGGAGATAGATGAGAGCACACTAAAGGAAGAAATAAGAATGTTGGAAGAGCTCTTTAGTTCTTCAAGAGAGATACATATAGGCGTAAACCATGATGAGAACACCAATGGTGAGAGTGAAACAAGACAAGAGGCAAAGGTAGTTTTGGCCAAAGAGCAGAAGAATGGAGGCAACCAAGAGGCTTCATGGCCTCAATGTTTTTCTTCTAACATTGCCTTTGATGTTTTGAATGCAGGTGTTAAAGTTGTGGAGATGAATGAAGTCCATAGTTCAATGGACAAATTTTTGAAACAAGAAGATCTTGAAGACATGTATGAAGATGATGAAGCATGGAGATTAGACATGGCAGCTGAAAAAGAAATGAGAACATACCAGAAAAGGAAGAAAAGCAAAATGAAAGATAAAGACTATCAAAGACAAACAACAGCATTGGTATTAGCAACAAGACCGTGGAATCCAGGTATACAAGTGAAGACTAATGTATGGAGGCAGCATTTCATTTGAACTAAGGTTCAAATTGTTCCTAGAGGGAGAGTATGATGCAGGAGCATCTACAATGGCTACCTGAAGTAATGTTCATGATTAAATTTGAATTTAATCAATTTGTATTTTCCCTCTAATATGCTGTTACTGAGGAGTAATTGTAAATAAAATAAAAGTAAAAAAAAAAAAAAAAAAATAGTTGGGGTTGTTGAGGGAATAATGGAGGAGTGGTTGAAACTATTTCAACCTTAGTATGTTGTTTTAATTGAAAAACTGTTTTTGGTTTTACCTTGAGCCCAAAATTGGGCATAGAAGTTAGAGAAGAGAATAGAAAAGAAAATTCATAAAAGGAAAGAGAAGGAGGACAGTGGTACGCATAAGAAAAGTGAAGGAGGAACTCCTTTAGGGAGAGGAGGAGAAGGTCTGCATAAAAGGAGTGTATGCCTGTAAGTGAACGTAAAAGAAAAAAGGTATTTAACAATTCTTGACTGAGTCATGCATGTAATTGTAATAAGAAGTCTGAGTTTATGATTAACCTGTGGGAGATAAGTCTGAGTTTGTCGTAGATATGCATGTAGGAAAGTATTCCAATGTATAAAATTAAGTTAATACATTTATGATTATCGATCCAACATATTTTGATTTGTTTAAGATATTGTGAATTCTTGGGTTTGCCCAGGCGAGTCTCTGCATCAAAGTTAAAATATCTAAAATTTCTGCCCCACATCAATTGATGGTAACTGCTACGAAAAACAAATGATTTGAGACATAGATCTAGTAGCCCATTCTAGGAATTAAATGGAGCAAAAGCTACCACTAAATTGTGTCCACCGAATCCAAATGAGTTTGAGATACCAACATGCACTTCATGATGCTTCTTTACATTTGGAATAGTGTCAATTGTAACAACAGGTTCTGGATTAGACTGATTAATCGTAGGGTGAAGCCAGCCAGTAGTGATAGCCTTAATAGTTGTTATTGCTTCCAGACCACCAGCAACACCCAGACAATGCCCAATCATCGACTTTATTCCATTCATTTTTATGCCAGAGTATAACCAATGTGCTGGCGTGGCTCGACATTTCAAGAATACACATAGACTGAGTAAAATAACGTATAATTATTTGTAATCCCATGATATGTTAGATTAGAACTTGGTTTACACGATGAATAACATGTGATTATAAAGGATGCATAAGAAATCTATACAAAGCACACAAATCCCAAATGCCCACTTTTTAAAACTAAGAATGTATGCGCTTTTCACATGTTGTGCTCCAATTCGAAACCCTGCCCATTTGTTTTGCAGGTGGTAATAGGTTCGATTCTCATAGTCTCCATCTTCTGGCTGGAAGCAGGGGAGAAGTAAAGAAGCGATGGATAAGGTGTCTGCTATAGCAACAAGTGGTAGGCACAGTCATATGGACGTCATGGAACACAATGCCATTTTATTTTGTAGATCTATAGACCATGTAGGTCTGCAGGCAGGTGGTCCTAAGATGGATAAAGTGACACCTATCGATGAGGATTGATTTTTTTTACATAGTTCCTACAAGTGATTGTCTGTTATTGCGTGAGTATGCCATTGTGGCCTTGAAATTTAACTTGACATAATCCTATTCACCAGTGGTTTTTCTGCGAGTTAGTATACTAAGTATATTTTTGCTATCCACCAGTAATGTATGATGAGGCTGTAAGTTCATATACTTGACTAGTCTATAAATGAGTATTAAACTATGCTTCTGAAGTTTGGGTGCAGCAACCTGTCTGATGTCTACCTGAACTCTAATGTTATGAGTTTATATTACAATGTATAGGCAACTGTATATTGATTTAAGGTATAGGTGAGCCAGGAGAGACATACTATGCCTACAGTTGACCACGCATCATTTTGGTTTAAGAGCAGTTTAAGGACTGTTTAAGATGGATAGTTTCCCATCAAAATATTGAGCACAAAAGGGAATATCCCATGATTGATCCTAGTCTAAGTAAACCAAGAACTAACTAAGACAACTTTGTGATCTTTTTTACAAAATTTTAGTTTTGTTGTCAGGACCCATGTTGAATTTTGTTACTATGATGGTGCAGTAGAATGATGTATCAACTTCCATTAAAAATATTAAACATTGGTCACAACAAGTGGAAAATAGTTTTGTGTTGAAGAATCCAACTTGTAGGAGATAAAAGCCAAGAAAATGGGTTTAGAAAAACCTATATGATGCTTTATATGATGTCTTTTTCTATGAGTTACCTTATCATGTGTATAGGTAGAAGGTTGCATATTCAATCCACATAAGAAAAAGCTATGGACAACACTATGAGTGGACAAAGGAGTACCTAGAAAGGCTTGAGACCTTGGACACTATTTAGATTAGACTAGTATATAAATGGTGGCAAGGAGCTCTAAATAGTTACATACTTGAGTTCACAATCTCAACGTATTCATGTTCTGAAGAAGTATAGTACTAGTTTTTGCATGAACCTAGAGGCACATTTGTGAAGGAATTCAGTGAAAAGATAAAAAATCTAATGGTGTATTACAGTTTTAAAACTTTGGGAATGATAGGATAAAGTCCTTTCACATATGGGTAGTGCAAAGGGGGAGAAGGGGATGTGTAAGTGAGGCATAATAAAAGGGGATGAGTAAATTTACACCCAAAATCTTAGAAGATAGACCTATAATAAGAGATGGCACTGACTAATGGAAGATCTAAAACATGCAAGTGCTAAGAGAACTCATAGAGAGTGGTAAGGGCATGGGGAAGGATCTCTTGAAATATAATAGTGTGAGGATGAGAGATATAATGAAGTGATGGATCCAACTCAACACATGATAGGTGTGTAATTCATTGAGTTCTTAAAAAATTTTGTGACTATAGATATGCTTGATGCACCTACCCCATTTGAACCTATAATTCATACTCACATGTTGGATCCCCCACTTGAAGAAAGTAGAGAAATAATAATTGACTCTGCTAACAACTTAGATCTTAGACATTTTATAGACTTGTATTTTAACTTTGTGATTAAATAAATTATTTCATATTTTAACTTAGTCTAACTAAATTTAGACTATTTGGTGTTATCTCACCACAACACAAATTAAACATGAGCATACCAACTCCATCGATGTCATTAATGCAAAATAGGTAACAACCCATAAGAAATGGTCTGATATCATAAATATCACATTGCCAATGACATCAACTATTTTAGTAGTAATGATAAGACTGGTGCCTAACCCCATGGTTGGAAGCATTAGAGGACTACCAATAGGATAGGTGCTAAAGGGACAAACACCTCAAATACCAACTAGCCCCCCCACAACAAATCTACTATGAAATGGCTATACACTTTGCAGAGTGTCATAGTGTGGAGAATGATGTAGAACATGTGTTAAAGTATAAACTGTAGTGGCATGTATAGGGTATAACCCAATTATAGTACAAGGCTACCCATTTTAAGACCAATTTTATTGATCATGCCCACACCTGGTATAAGAAATTTGATCTTAACTAGGACATGGTTGACTATGATACTCTGAAAGAATTTGACATTATAGAGTTTGAAAAACAAAGCATTGTCATGTTAAAAGAGATTACCTAAGGACTCTTAGATAGTATGTAATTTTATGATGTAAGGTTCAAGACTCTCCTATCAAAGCTCCCATATGATATTCACCCTTCCCAGCATGCACAATGATTCATTTGGGGGTTGCTCATGCCATTTTGAAGAGAACTTTCCATGAAGACTTTTATGGACCCTCAAGAAGTGTTTGAAGCTGTGCTTAGAGCTGAGGCATTCAAAAGTATAGACACATGGACCAACCCATTTATAGAAGCAAAAATTAGATATATGGCCTCCCAGATCTAAAATATTAGTGCTAACTCTTCATATGACGTTCAAAATGGAATATGGTGCACCAAATGCAAAGTAGAAGGCCATAATAGAACTAATCGCCCATGGAAGAATTACACACTTTGAATTTAAGTTACAAAGTCTATTGAGAGGTGCATGATGTCTAAAATTATCCTTTGTTATAACATGCAAACCAAGTCAACACAACCATCCATTGTTAGTTATGCGATGCCTACACCCATACCACTATAGATTATCAAGTGATTGATGAAATGCATGAGAACATAGAAAGATGTGCATGGTAGGCCACTATAATAGTTAGAGAGTAGGCTAACCAAGGTAATGAGGGATATGGCCAACAAAACATATGTTTTGGGATGAATTGAGGCACCATGAGGTGAGGTGGAAGATGTGGTGGTGGAAGGTTCCCACCGTGCTCATGTTATAAGTGTAGCTCAATAATGAATTATCAACATGACTACCCTACACATCCCATGTGTAGGTATTATTGAGGGCCCCATAAGGTCAAATAATTCCCTAAGCTATATAAAATTTTGACCCAAGGCAAGACTGATGTAGACAAGGGTGTAGGAATGATTAGGCACAAACATAAAATAAATAAATAGGCCCTAAAACAACAACTAACATGTATAGAGATAGTCAAGGTACAAACAACTACTCATCATGGATTCACCACTCAACTACTAGTTACACCAGTACCTAAATTACACTTAGAATATGGGGATAGGGTCATAATGAGCATATAATGTGGCTTGATCCCAAAGTTTCACCATACCCAAACCCAACATGCCAAAAAGATGTGTTACAATAGGATATGAGCGTCATCCAAGACCTACAAGGGGAGATCTAATTTGTGTGAGACCTAGAAGAATAGGCTACCATGTCTCATAAGAAGTAGGATAGCCAAAAAACTTAGATAGAAGAATTATTTGAGATCCTATGCCTCTTATAAACAGAGGGAATGATGCCCCTATTGAAGAACTTGCTCTTGGAACATGCATGTAAAAATCAAGTTAAGGTTGATGTGCCATACATGGAGAGGGTGAAAGAAGTTTAGCACACATAAAATGTTGAATATGGCAGAGAAATATTAGTGGATACCATTATTGATGGATGGTCTATCTATGAGGTTCTTATAAACATAGGCACCAAGTTTAACATCTTGACCAAGAATCCTTGGGATAAAATGGGTAGCCTAGCCTTGAGACCTTCCCCTAATGTACTCTTCATGGCCAATAAGACACAGACATAGCCTATTGGAATTTTGAAGAGTGCAGTTGTAGATATAATGTGTTCTAAATTCTACACTAACTTTGAAGTGAGCTATTTATCAAAGCAGGATAACTACCCAACATTGTTAGGAAGGCCATGGTGTTATTAAATATGGAGATCATTTCACCCTTAAGGTAAAAATAAAATTACTGGGGCATTTTTAACATGAAATATTAACTTTCACAAATGGTGGGATGCATTTTTGAGTGTGTCAACCACATCTCCCATTTGTGGCATGTTTTGTGGAGAAGTGGGAGTGATCTAAGGTGTTGAGAGAATCAAGAGATTATGTGGTTGAAACCTCCCTTATTTTTTGCCTTATTTTATGGGGATATGGTTATCTCTATGGTTATGGCATATTTTTCAAGGGTTTTTTAAAAATTATAAATAGGGGTGAGGGGTAACACATTATTCATTGCATTTTGCATCTCATTTTGAGCTCTGTAATTCACTGTTCGGTTAGTGTGATCGGGTTTGAGGTGTAACTTAGCATCTCAAGAATTCTGATGTGAATTTGGATTAGTGAAATTTATCTCTATAAGAGGTTATTTTTTTTTGAGAGTTGTTTTGTGATCTTATTTATAATATTATAGAGAGCCTCTTAGTGGGTCTAGTCCATATTAGGTGAACCACATTATATCGGTGTTATATGTGTATTTGCTTATATCTAAATTTTCTTCCATATGTCTCTACTATTGTGATTTTGAGGAATGAATTATGTGTTGCATTTTATTTCATAATTAATCACTTATTCCTAAAAATTGGTATAAGAGATAGCTTTAGTGGTTTTGATAAAGTGGTGAATCACAGGGAAAGATATTAGCTTGAGTGGGAGCTATGGCAGATAATGTTAGATCTAGAGTTGAAAAATTCAATGGGTAGAATTTTAGATTATGGAAGATGAAGATGGAAGATTAATTGTTTCAAAAGGATATTCATCTCCTTTTGATGGGGAAAATAGGCAAATGTTCAAGTATGGATCAGACAGAGTGGAATTTACTTGATAGGAAAGCACTGTGAGCCATATGGTTGTGCCTTACATCTTTGGTTTCATTCAATATTTTAGAGGAGATGGACACATTTGGTCTGATGAAGAAATTAGGGGAGTTATATGAAAAACCTTCTGCCTCTAATAAAATATTTTTGATGAAAAGGTTATTTAATATGAAAATGGTTTTGTAGTTAATCATTTGAATGATTTATATATAGTTGTGAGTAAGTTAACTTTTGTTGGTATTAAATTTGAAGATGAAGTTAAGGTTTTATTGATTTTGTGCTCCTTACTTGATAGTTGGGATAGCCTGGTTATGGCTGTGAGTAATGACATCCCTACTAAGGTAAGTTTAAAATTTGAGGATGTTATAGGTGTAATTCTTAGCAAGGAAATGTGAAGGAAGAGCACCGGGGAATCATCTTCAAAGAATGATTTGATGGTGGAGACTAGAGGGAGAAAAAAAGATAGAAGTAGAGGAAACTATGGAAAGTCAAAGGGTTTGGGAAGATCTAAATCTAGAGCCAAGATGGTGTGCTGGCACTATGGGAAAAGTGGACACACAAAGAAGGAATGTTGGGAACTTCAGGACAAGAAGACCAAACATGAGGAGACCAAGGAGGTAAATATGACAACATGTACTATTTTTTAGGATGCTTTAATTATTTCCTTGGATAATGTTTTTGAATCTTGGGTATTAGATTTAGGGGTTTCTTTTCATGCCACCCCACATAGGCATCATTTTACTGATTATGTTCAAAGAGATTTTGGACATGTTTATCCTTATGATGATGAACCATGAAGTATAGTATGGAAAGGTTGTGTTCAAGTGAATTTGAATAATGGGAACACATGGCTACTAAAGGATGTCAGACATGTGCCAAAATTGAGACAAAATTTAATATCAGTGGGGTAGTTAGATAGTGAGGGCTGTTTGGTGATGTTTACAGCAGACTCTTAGAAAGTTACCAAGGGTGCTCTTGTGGTTATGAGAGGTAAGAAAATTGGAACTTTTTATTTGAATATTAGTATTGATCACTATAATTTAGTTGTTACAGATGGAGATATAACTTTGTGGCATGATAGACTCAATTATATGAGCCGAAAGGGCATGGAGATCTTGAAAGACAAGTTTCCCAGATTGAAATATGATGATTTGGACTTCTATGATGATTGTGTGTAAAGAAAGCAAAAGTGATTTAAGTTCTTAAGATTTGGACCTACTAAGAAGGAGAATAAGTTGGAGTTGGTTCACTCAAATGTATGGGGGCCAGCTTAGGTATATTCTATTGGTGGTTCAAATTATTAGGTTACATTTATTGATGATGTAACTAGGAAATTTTGGGTTTATTACACTAAGAAGAAATATGATGTATTTGAAACATTCAAGAGATGGAAAGCTTTGGTTGAGAATGAAATAGGTCTCAAGTTGAAATGTTTTAGGTCAAACAATAGAGGTGAGTATTATAGAAAAGCATTTGATGATTATTGTTCTTAGAATGGAATTCATAAGCAAAGGATGGTTCTAAGGATGCCATAGGATAATGGAGTGTCAGAGAGGATGAATAGGAAAATCATGGAGTGTGTTAGGAACATGAGGTTACATGTAGGGTTGTGCCTAATGTTTTGGGTGGAAGCAGTTATCATAGTGGTATATTTGATTAATAAAGGACCTTAAGTGCCTTTGGATGGAGTCATACTTGAGGAAGCTTGGTTTGGTAAGAAAGTTAATTATTCTTTTCTTACGATCTTTAGATGTGAGGCATTTGTTTATGTTGCTAAGAAAAATAGGACCAAATTAGAGGCTAAGTCTAAGAGATACAACTTTATTGGTTATGATGAGGATGACATTGGTTTCTAGGTTTGGAGTCTTAAAGATAATAATATATTCTGATCTAGGGATGTTGTATTTAAATAAAAAGTCATGTATAAGTATCAGTTATAGGAATAAGAACAAAAAGAGTACACAATGTTGGATGATATTACAAATAGCAAGGTGTCCAAGGAGATAATTCAAGAATCTCCTACATAGGAACCCCAACCTCTTGTAGTAAGAAGGTCTTCTAGGGTAAGAAAATATCATGAATATTTTCCCCCATCTTTGAGTTATTTGTTACTTAATGACTGTGGAGAACCAGATTTTTTTGAGGAAGCAATGCAGGTGAATGCTAGGGATAAGTGGGAGCAAGCCATGGAAGAGGAACATAGTTCTCTTATGGAGAACCAGATGTGGGATTTGGTGAAGCTACCCAATGGGAAGAGAGAATTGTAAAACAAGTGGGTATACAAAATCAAAGAAGAGGATGGAGGAAGGAAAAGGTACAAGGTCCGATTGGTGGTTAAGGGGTTTGCATAGAAGAAAGGTATTGATTTTGATGAAATGTTTTCTCCTATTGTTAAGATGACTTCTATTAGAACTATGCTTGGTATAGTTGCAGTAGAGGATTTACACTTAGAATAGCTATATGTGAAGAATGCATTCTTTCATGGTGATTTGGAAGAGGAATTATATATGGATCAGCCATAGGGTTATGAGGTTGAAGGGAAGGATAAATTGGTGTGCAGACTAAAGAAAAGCTTGTAAGGCCTAAAACAAGCTCCACAACAATGATATGAGAATTTTGATAGTTTTATATTGGAATAGGGTTACTCTAAGTGTCATTATAACCATTGCATGTATGTCAAGATATTTGAGGATGGTAATTATATTATCCTATGCTTGTATGTAGATGACATGTTGGTCATAGGAAAGAACATGCAATAGATTCAAGTACTCAAGAAGTAGATTGGTGATTCCTTTTCAACTACTTCTCCCATTTGTGGCATGTTTTGTGGAGAAGTGGGTGTGATATAAGGTGTTGAGAGACTTGGGCGATTATGTGTTTGAAACCTCCCTTATTTTTTTCCTTATTTTATGGGGATATGGTTATCTCTATGGTTATGGTGCATTTTTAAGGGTTTATTAAAATTATAAACAGGGGTAAGGGGTAACACATTATTTATTATATTTTTCATCTCATTTTGAGCTCTGTAATTCTCTCTTTGATCGGCGTGATCGGGTTTGAGGTGTAACTTATCATCTCAAGAATTCTGGTGTGAATTCAGGTTGGAGAAAGTTATCTCTATAAGAGGTTTTTTTTTTAGAGTTGTTTTGTATTGTTGTTTATAATATTATAGAGAGCCTCTTTGTGTAATTAGCCCATATTGGTTGAACCATGTTATATTGGTGTTATGTGTGTATTTTCTTAGATTTAAGTTTTGTTCCATATGTATTTGCTACTATGATTTTGAGGAATGAATTCCATGTTGCATTTTATTGCATAATTAATCACTTATTCCTAACAAGTGTTATGTAAACAATGTAAATATGTTCTTTAATAGGTGATACATGACATTTGAGAATGGAAAGGAGAGGGTAGTTATATCCCTCTCAAATGGCCAAAGACACCCTTATGTCAAAAGCATGGACATCAAGGATGAGATAAACCACATTTATAATATAACAACATAAGGCATCGAGACTCTAGACCCAAACAATCAAGGAATCATCTCTTAGAAAGATGGGAAATCAACCTCAAACACCACCAACATTTTTTATGACTGATGGGTCAAGAAATCATATGAGACCACTGGTTGATGGTGTCACTTGGTGCGCACAAAGTTTCCTAAACCAATGAAGATAGGTTGGGTATAGATTAAGCATGCCTCCAAAAGATGGGTCCCTTGTACCAAGAAAAGGGGGAAAAAGTTGTTTCACCTTAGTAAGTGAAAACTTGCAATGCTCCCAAGATATTAAGGGAGTAATCCATTAGAAGACTATGTCTATGACCTTGATTCATGTGTGCCAAAAGAAGTGGATATAATGGGTGCACTATTATACACATTGAAGAGGACTACCACTCTTTGGTGGGTAGTGGAGAGGCCTAGCTTTCCAACTTGGTAGGATGTAAAGGCAAATATTTTCACTAGGTTTAGAAGAAGTAATGAGGATCTAGACATTTCATCTTAAACTAGTGTTTTTGACCCCATCACACATGTACATCTTTGTGAATAAATGTGGAATTTTACATTGAAAATGACTGAAAGAACCTATGGGTGCATGCCTTCTATAGGACTTTGAAGACTTGGGCATGGGCATGGTACACAGTCAATAAGACACGCTATGGGATAGCCAACTGGGATGCCCTTAAGGAGTGGTTTTTTTCACACCATCTCCTTTTCTTTGAAAAATCTTGAATTGATTAAGCCAATACAAGTAGTTTAAAGGCCAGTGTTTAAGGGCACTATAATATTAGAGGAGCACATAAAATACATGTTAAAAAAAAGGGTTAGTGCTCCTAACCTTATTTGAAGAGAAAACTCTCAAAAGTGATTTTAATGATAAAGATGATGACACATAAAAGGTGTGATACTGGAAGAGTTTGACTGGCAGAAGGAAGTTAGTGCACCAAATTGAGGATAGCACCCCAAATGAAGGAGACCCTACCCATATTTGGGTAGAAACAACTGAGGGTAGTAGACAAGTCAAGGTTTCACACCAACAGAAGAATGAACCCTTCCAAGTGCCTTTAAGAACTACCAAGGTAGATATTAGTTCAGAGGGGGAACCAAAAATTACCACTTTGGGTGCCTACTTGTCTAACATAGAACTAGCACGTATCATGGATCTCTTGAAGGAATTCCAAGATTTATTTCCTCAGAACTATAAAGATATGAAAGGCACACACCCATCCCTTAGGAAGATGAGCATAAAAATAGTTGATGATGTAAGACTCATCAAGAAGTAGCCTTATAGGATGAACCCAAATCTTTGCACCAAAGTCAAGAAAAATATTGATGACATTCTAACCACAAGCATCATCTACCCTATGCAGGAATTTGAATGGGTTAGCCCCATGGTCATCAACATAAAAAAGGATGGGTACATCTAGATTTATGTTGACTATAGACTTTTGAATGTTGTATGCATAACTAATCCCTTTTCAATTTCATTCACTGATGAAGTATTATATGGCATCATAGGTTATGAGATATACACCTTTACTAATGTTTCTCAAGATACCATCAAGTTTAGATTGAGGAAGACAAGCCCAAAACCACCTTTGTGATTGAATGGGGTTGTTTTACTTAAAACATGATTCCCTTTGGGATAAAGAATGTATCAGTCATGTTCTCTCGAGTGGTGATCACTACTTTAAAATACTTCATTCATAATTTATTCTAAATATAATTAGATGATTGGATAGTGTATGGATTAGTGAAGGATCACTATGATTACTTGTGCCTTATGTTTAAAAGTTGTAGGTACTTGAAAATTTCTCATTGAACATCAAGAAATGTGTTTTTATAATGCCATTTGGCATTTTGATCGAGCACATTATCTACACGGATGGTCTGCTTGTAGATCTGACAAATATTGCAATCATCCTTCAAATCTAGACCCCATCAATACAAAAAGATGTTTGTGCCTTTCTTGGACATTATGGGTACTACAAGAAGTTTATTATAAGTTATGCCAAGATTGTGGTGCCACTAAAAGATCTCTTACAAAAGGATGGCCCATTATATTGGGTCATAGCATATGAAGATGCTTTTGAGACCCTAAATCTCAAACTAGTAAGTGTATTTATATTAGAATTTCCCAATTGAGCAAATCCCTTCCACATCCACATCAATGCATCCGGTCTATGATCGGTGCCATTTTGGCATAACTAGGTGAAGGCAAAATGGATAATACCATTTATTTCATAAGCAAAAAACTAACCAAAGTAGAACAAAACTACACCATAATTGAGCATGAGGTGCTTGCCATGGTCTACGCCCTATAAAAGTTCCAAAAATATTTGCTGGTGACCCCCTTCATATTCTTCACTAATCATGAGGCACTTGATTACCTAGTAGATTAGCCCATTTTTCATGGGTGTATTTTTTGATGGATTGTTTCATTTCAATAATTCCAGTTATTTATTGTAGTAAAGCCTGGAAAACAAAACTCAAGCCCATACCATCTATTCTTCATCAAATATAGAGATGCAGTAGTGTCTATTGAAGATGATATGCATAACACGTAACTTTATAAGGTCCAACATGTCCCTGAAGACTTGGTAGATATCATCACATTTTTAACCTCTAGATCTGTACCCCAGACCATGATGACTAAGGAGAAGCAGCTCATAGTTTCACCATGCCTTTTAACTCATTGTCAAGGAACTATACAAGTTGAGCTATGATGAGGCCATGCATCAATGTGTCGTAGAACATGAATAGGGTTCATTATTTCAAGATGTATGTGAGGGGATTACTAGAGGCTATTGTATTGGAGATGCTAAAATGCATAAATTACTATAATTAGTTTTGTTGTGGCCAACTCTATTTTAGGATGCAAAATAATGTGCCAAAGCATGTAACATTTACCAGTGCACATAAAAACCAAACCACCAAGATAAGATGCCTCTCATTCCCATCCTTACCTAGGTTCCATTTTAAAAATGGTCCATTCACTTTTTTAGGCCTATTAATCCCATGACAAAATGAATAGGTGTAATATACATTATAACTACCACAAATTACTTCACAAAATGAGCTGAAGCAACATTGACCAAAGATTGTACAACCATCATAGCAAAAATATTCATCTATAATAATATCATCAGTTGCTATGGATGCCCATTTAGCTTGACTAATGACCGTGATGTGCACTTCATCAACAAAATAATTCAGATTTGACTAACTGAATATATGGTAGCACACCATAAAACAACACCTTACCATCCCCAAGTGAATGGAACCATAAAGGCATTCAATAAAATATTAGGAACATGCCTCACAAAAATATGTGATGTTGTTTGTAAACATTGGGATGACCATGTCATCAGTATTGTGGGCCTATCACACTATGTACAAGTTCCTAAACAAAGCTACACCATTTCAACTAGTGTTTGGTATAGAGGCTATTTTACCTATGGAATTCCTAGTGTCATCATTGTGCATCATGTGAATTGGTTAGTTGGATGACCATGAATATTCAAGTGCATGTTTAGACATGCACCCGTACACAATGGAGCCAATAGATTAAAAAATGTGCCAAACGGTATGGCATGATAAGTACATAAAGTACAAGGTATTTATAAAAGGTGTGATAGTCTTGTCATATGACTCTAAATACCTCAAACACCCAAGCAAACTAAAAATTAGGTGGATGAGACCTTATGTCATCCATAGTATATTAGATACTGGCACATGCAAGCTGTGCACATTTATAAGTGAAATGATCCCTAGGAATTTTAATGGAAACAAATTAAAGCTATATAGTTACTACGGTGGCACTTGAACCTCCTAATACTAACTTTCTAGTCATAAGTCGATTGCTTCATTTTGACCATAATAGAATTTGGCACAAGTCAAATCTTTCCTTATGCTTGTTTTATTTGTGGAGTGGATAAGCATGGTGCTTTTAGGCCTATAAGAAAACTCTTCTAGTGCTTAAATGCATAAATCCAATTAGGTGAGTCAAGCACAGTCACTTTTTAAGTGCCTAAGGCTAGACACCTAAGTTTATGGGTGCATGGGAAGTTTTCTAGGTTTAGAAAACTACAAGTATGAGTTTTCGTAGGGAGGTGCACAAGATATTCATGCCCAAGAAATCAAGAAGAGATAATGAGGCACTAGATGACCAACACAAGGATTTATATGGGGTAGGGAAGGCCAAAGTAAGAGTCATGAAAGCACAAAGATATTGACCAAAAAATAAAGGTGTAATTGTAAGGAAGTGCAACACTAAGAAGAGATGGAATAGAATAGGATAAATCCCATGCATGTGAAATGCTTCAACTAGGTTGCTATAAGAAGAGGTGAAGGTCACACCAAGTTGAACTAAGCATAAGAGAATGACCATCAAGATAGTTGTCACCCACCTAATGATCAATGGGTAGTGATCGTTTGAATTACCTATCACTTCACTGAATAAAATTTTAGCCAAGTTAATGTTATTGAAGTGGAAGAACAAATATCCATAATAAATGAGTGGTTAGTGGTGGATTTTAGTAGATTTTATGGGATAGAAGATTTCAATAAATCCACATACTACCAACCATCAATGTGGTAACTAAAAACATAGTATAAAGGGGTGAACGATAGACTTTAATAGGTTACTAACATTTATAATAATTCAAAATAGAATACAGAGCTAAAGCCATTGAAACCAGAGAACACTACTAGAGAAAATTGATCATCCATGACCCTTCTAAGTGAGAATGAGTGAATAATGACAAGATTGCATTATGCTTAGAGTTGAAAATAAGGAAAGTGGAGAGAAACTAATAGAGAAATAATGTATTAGAAGTTTTTTATAATGACCAAGCCACCATTAAAGGCTCATGAAGTTTGAGATCCAAATGCATAGTCATAATTCCTATGACTGTGAAGAAGTTCTAAGCACAATTTTGGGCTTTGGTAAGTTTAACTAGTCATGATTCAATAGCAATAGGTTTAGAATGGAAAAAAAGAGGCTAAGTAAATGTTTGCCACAAGCATAAAAGAATTAAAAGAAATCATGAGATGTAAAATAAGTAGCCACCATGAAATGGGAGGTGCAATTGGTGGAAGGCATAAGAATCATGGAAGTAGATCCAAAAGTGGGTGCAAAGATTGCCTATAGAGAAATGTAATTCCCCCAGAGGTCATGGTGGGGGAGAAGTGGGTGTCATTTGTAGACATGTGCAAGCTCAAGGATTATAACCATATAATAGGAAGCAATGCATAATAATTAAACAAGGATTGAATGGTAGACATGGGGAAGAAGATAAAGGCAAGTGTTGCACTCTTTGATATCTCCATTAGAGACAAATTGGAAACCATGAGTGTCACATAAATGTTTGAGCTGGCAAGCTTTGGCAAGCTAGAATATTTAGTCTAATTCCTCCTATTGTGTATTAATGATGACTATTTCTACTTTTTAGGATGGTGCATGAGTATCTTAGCAAGATTGATTAGTAGAAACATGGGACTACCTAGCATAGGGGAAGACATTCATGAGATGATGAAGGATGAAGTGGAGGTTGAAAGGGTTGAAAATATCTTGGGCTACTGCAAGTTAGGGTTTTCATTCCCCATCAAGGACATCTAAGACCCTGACCCAAGGGAAATAGTGCACCTAGTTATCTCCAAACTATGTCTTAATGGATGATGGTCTAATATTAGCAATACATTATTATGTATTGCCCATCACATGCTACAAGGTGTGAAATTCAACATTTCCAAGTTCATGTTGAGGAAATAGTCAAGAATGCATAAGAGTGCCATTGATCAATTGAAACCTTCCAATGGGGGTATATGTTGATACTAATAATGATGGAGGAGATAGATGTGCTAGACAACAATGACAACCACCTATGGGTGTTCCCACCCAACCATGAGTCCCCTAAAATGAAGTACCAAGACTTCATTTACTCACTCAGCTTATCATAGAATTATAAGACTAGGGTGCAAGGGTAGTGTGATAAGTACATAAAATATTTTGATAAAGAGTGACACATCTCTCAATAACTTCTCAAAAAACTAGTGGGAATGGAAACCTTTTCTATAATGCATCACTTATATATAGTGCACTTAGTACTCATGGATGTTAACCTATCAAGGTGGCTCTAGTTTCTTTACACATTCTTAGTCAAGTATTTCATGATGGTGATAAGGAGAATCCCCAATGGGAAACTGATTGAGATCTCGATCAAGACCATAGATTAAGAAAGAAGTAGGATGAGATGTTAATTTATGCTCCCTAGAGCCAAGGCCACCAAAGATGAGGAAGATGACATTGATAGGATAGACATCCATCCCTTCTAGATAATGATAATAAATGAGAGGATATTCAACCTCTACTATGAAATGAAACTACACAAAAAGGGTGGTGATCTTGGAAAGGATGATGATCACCCCTTCTTAGTTAGTGATTAAGGGAAGGCTATGTTGAATCTGCATGAGAAGACTCTCCAAAAGAAATGGGGAGAGAATCTTGAATAAATCATGGAGTGCATACAATTCAAAATTACCTTCGAAGAGACAATTGCACCCCCTACTCTAAATAAGTGCATAATCTTCATACAAGAGAGTGATTCTTCCAAAATGAAGCACAATAAAAAGGCCAAGGAACCTATTGCATTCTTGACTATAAATCTTGTAGAGATGGAAAAAGGGGTAACTCTCGCACCTATACTAGAGGAGGAAAATAAAGAAGACTAATGTCATGTCCCCTTTTTAGTTGACATGTTCTGAGTTTATGGTTAGCCTATTATGCGACCCTCATAGGCTAATAGGATGGTTAGAGGGTCTTGATGGAGATGGGCATGGCTTCGTTTAGCAGAATTTTTCTAGTTGGCTTTCATTTGGGCTCGATTGGACATGTATTGAGGGAGATATTAATATTTGATTTATTTAATCAAATATTAATTATTTGGTCTAATTTTAAATTAGAAACCCTAATTCTAATTTAAGAAAACCCTAATTAGGGCAAGCATATCTTTTGAGGGTATAAGGGTTTCTCATGGAGGCTATTATGGAGGAGCCATTGATTATTGATTATTGATTTTTTGAAGAATTTCTTCTGTGAAGATTGAGCTTAGGGTTCTAGGATTCCATTTGCATTGGAGAACGTTCCCTCTTCAGTGTGTGCAATTAAGAGGCTGTGGAATATCAACTGATCTATTGCCAAATTGAGAGAAAGCTTCATCCAGAAGTTATCACAGAATTTACAAGGTTGAGAGATAACTTCACACAGAAGTTATTACAGATATTCTAGGTATTTATTTCTTTATGTTTTGATTCAATAAATTATACAGCTAGAGACCTTCTGTGCTAGAAACATATATTTTTAGATTAGGGGTTGAAACAGGGAAGTTGTGCTTAATTGGCGGCCGTACGAAGTTCGTACAGTTCTGTACAGATCCACGCAGATACTGATCTTAGCAGAAAGAGATCCCCAGTGACCGACATCGGCTGACTGCAGACCGACATCAGCAGAGAAGGACCTATAGTGACCAACGTCGGCAGTATAACGACCGACATTGGCGACTGTGTGTTCGACACAGCAGGCCGAGATAGAATTTCCAGATTCAAACCCAGTTCTAGATTTGCAAAGCTAGGGTTTTTAAGATTGTATTTCATATTTATATGCATAAGAGAGGACTGTAATTGTAATAGTTTAGAAGGACAAGTGATAAGATCTGTGATTTGCTATTGAGAAACTATATTATTGTTATCATTATGAATTTATTCAACAGAAATTATATCTTTGTTCAGAGTTTTTTGGTTGCTATATTTCCTATTTGGAGGGGATATTACAACTAAGTAGGGACCTATATCCTATAGATAGATGGATAACATGAGCCAAGCGCTAAGGACATACAAGAATCCCTATAAAGTGGCACAACCACCATGCTTGAGGAAATAAATGAGATGACAAGCCCCTCATCCAGTGAAGAACCCTCCACACCACCTTTCTAAACAAAGATGAGAAAAGAAGGTTTTTGAATAAGATGGGATTGAGCAAGGAGGACATCAATAAGGTGTTGGCACTTGAATAAAAGTGGAAACTTGTCCAAAAAAAGGAATTGGCCAAGGTAGAGAAGAGGGCCTTGAAGGTTCTCACAAATACAGAACCAATAGTTGAAGTGGTCAAGAAGTCACCAAGAAACCCCATTAGGAAAGTAGAAGAAGTTGCACAAGAGGCATGCCCAAGTAGTGAAGGGGTGATTGAAGAAAAAAAAGGTGATATTGGTTCCTTATAATAACAAATGAAGATAGTGGAGGAACCCTAGAAGAAACAAGGTGACACTGACACTAAAGGAATTCCCCTAGAGGTGAGTATTGAGAAACCTTAGGATGAAGAAATGGATGAGGGGGATAAGTCTAAGGAAGAAACCCCCAAGGATCAAATAGGTGAGTCTTCTAAGTAGAGCACCAAAGAGAGTGGTAGTACTAGTGAAGAGGAGGAATTATAGATAGAAAAATACATCATCAAGAAGGATGCTAAGGAGTTGAATATAAGGGAAAAGGCACATAAGGGATGGGTGGATGAAGAAATATATATGTATGATACTATGCACCCCTAAGCTGTCATGACTAAGATGTGCAAATAACTCTCAAGCCTCTACAAAGAAGGTGATATAAGGCTCTAAAAAGAAGTCAAGGATCAAGAGTATAACTTGGAAGCAATGTTATGCTCTCTATAGACTAAGGGTTATGAGCAAGTAGCAATCATAGATGGGAGTGTGGAAAAAGAAAAATCCATTGTCGAGGCCATCTAGAAGGAATTGGATAAAATGGATGTGTTTGTGCTCACTATTACATCATTTGAGATAGATAATACCAATGAAGAAATCAAGCTCACCATTAAGGGATTTGAAGACTTCAACACTGAACTTAAGGAGAATGCACTCGCTTTTGTTCTTCGAAGAGCTTGACAACATAATCTAAGGATGGATTAAATTTTTTGTATGGGGTAATATTGGGCCCCTAAATCAATTAAGTAAAGGATTCATGCCAACATGATATCCACATAGGCACGAAGGAATCATTTTGTGTAGTGGTTATCCCTTTCACATTTTGGTACCAACTAGAGGGTGCAATGCATATCTTATGCCAGCTGGTAGGTGGCTAACTATCTCCAAGATTTTTAGGGAATATTCTAAGATTGGTGAGATGTGGTAACTTTGATGTAGAGTTTGTGAGGTTATGGAGCCAGAGGTGATGATGAAGAAGCTGCAACTTGGCATTCAGTATGTACCTTCCACCCTAGAAAATATGTTCATGAAAGATATTTAAGGAGCTTGAGCCAAATGAAGTAGAGAGATGGAGAATTGTATCAGATCTCTAGCAAAATTAATCCTTAGTAGACAGTGTTTTGATAATTATTAGGCTTAATAATAATATGGAAGCCATGAAGGCTCTATTTGTAATCACACAAGCTCATTTGTGAGCCTGTAAGTCATTAAGTAATAAAAGTTAAGCATATACTTTGTTATGAACTCTATACTCTATTTTGAACTATAATTAATGATGAAGGTTACTACATTAACACATAATGTGTTTGATTTACGCATCATTGGCATTGTTAGTGGAATGAGTAAAAGTTATAATGTCATATATAATTATGTTAATAAATGTCCATACATGTTATTGGTTCATATTTTTAATGGAGTCCCTATAAAATTTCATGATTTCATCATAACTCTGTATAGAGAATGAGTATAGATTATGTGCCAAGTATTCCTATCCTTGTTAGGAACGTGTGTCTAGCATGAGTAGTTTGAGTGTAAGTAGCCTTGTGACCCCTTAAGCACCTAGACAACACTTGACTTAGTCCATGAAAGGCTTTCACCTTTGAATCTACTTAAATATTTTGTCTAATTGCATAATACCCCTTAATTGAAGTCTCATGCCATGACATAATTAGCCCAATGCAAACCTCGGTTCTTTCTCAATTGTGCTTTGAGAGAGTGCATAAGGCATATGCCTTATGTGGATTTATGTTAGCATAGACAAGTGCTCAAATGTTGAGTGCAAAATGGAATATCCCATGATTACACTTGGTCAAATTAAACCAAGAACCAACTAAGACAACTATGTGATCTTTTCTACAATAATTATAAGCCTAAATCCTGACCAGCTCTGTAGTTGATTTCCCTCACACATTTTCCCAATGTATATATTTAGGAAGGAGATGAATTTTAAATCAAAGGGACTTGGTGTCCCTTTCATCTTGGATTATAACATTAATGAGATAACTAATACTGACCTAGCCGACTTATGGACTAGATTCAATGCAAAATTAAATAATCACTAGATTCATAGCATATATGATAGTGGATTACCTCAGGCAGTAGCCTTTCTATTCTTAGTGAAACCCTCCAAGCTTGTGCTCACTATGGAAAAGCATTGTAATGTAGATAAAATAGAGGTAATGAATGATAATGGGGGAAAGACTCTGAAACTAGATCCGGATTTCATTGACACTATGTTCTTAATCCTAGAGTTTGAAAGTTATATAAATATCAATCATGACTCCTCCAAGAAATTCTACTAGGATAAAACCTCATCCAATTAATAGATTATAAATAAATAGTGGTTGAATACCTTTAAAGATTTAGCCTCAAGACTTCCTAAGACCCTGGCTAGGATATATTTCAAAGATGAAGTAGGGGAAATCATTGTACTCTTACATAGAGTTACAAGAAGCCAAAATACAAAGAACTACCAAGATTGGCCATACCAGTATATTTGGGTAATATAATAAAATAAAATAAATATTCATTGGGATCAATTAATTAGTGACTCCATTCATAGACAGTTGGTAGAGGTTCAAACTACTGGAAAATTCTACATGACCTCCTTCCTCATCTATTTTTTGGTAAAAGGGAGGACATTCCCAAGATTAAACATAGTGATGGATCAGGTTAATAAAGTTTATAATTACTATCTTGATCTCACTTTTGATGGAAGTAAATAACAATTTACGAGATTTAATGATTTATTTATCTAATGCATCATAAGTATGTTTTAATAAGAACTAGGGAAGATAAGGTTTTATGATGTTGCAATGATAGAAATTACAAATTAGGGATCATACTTCATCTAGTTCCCCACATTTTCCTATATTAGACTTTGTGGTTTTAGTCAGTGTATTTGCACCATTATGAAGTATGTCAGTGACAAGTGGGCCCTAATAAAACTTCTAAGATAATTATTAGAAACCCACAAGTTCTTGCTAAGTAGGCACAAAATAGGCATACACTTCCTTATCAATATAGGGAGATACACATGCCCTTCCTTATCCAAGGCCAAATGTGCAGAGGCATAAATGACTCAAATGAATTTAATAACCCTTGAGGATATTCCCCTTTATGATGTTGCATATTTTATTTTTAGTTTATTGGGTTCCTCATTTACTCAACTTCTATAACCCCTCCTCTTATTTCTAATATCTAACCTATGCAAGCAATTACTCCCTTGTCTAGCCCATCTTTATAAGTGATCCCCTTGGAAGTGAGTCATTAAATTCAGTTAGTTATCCAAACTCCATCCTCATCTCCCTCTTTCAAAATCACGTCCACATCATCCCTTATATCTACTACCACCCCATTAATCACCAACACCACCCATTAATACATGGCTGCCAACTCAATCATTCTAACTGTAGTCCCACTATCCATCATAGCCATTAGGTCAATACAAATTCCATCTTAATCTTCCATAATACTACCCACTACATCTACTCTGGATGTTCTAACCACACTGCTAGATTATTTTAATTCTTTAGAAACCATCCTTTCACAAGTTCTTTTGTTACCTCCACACATGCGTACCTTTCTACCTATGTCATTTTCAGCTTCTGCACCCCTTGTAATCACATCCACTCAACCCATCCAAGTATCATTACCTTTTCCCACTCTCACCTTGACCTCAAATCCAACCAAGGAGGCGAAAATAGAGAATCCCACTGACACAACTGTGGCTAATCAACCCGCCAATGGGGTAGAGACAAGCAAATCATTAGTCAAAGAGTCACCAATAGTGTCAATAATATATATGACACTTGTTAAAATAACTACCAGTATGGTATATTCAGTCACCGATTCATAGGTAATAGTATCCATTATAATAAGACATGATTCATTAGTTTCCACTCCTTGTTGGATTACACAATCACTGTCCAAAAAGAGGAAGCAAATGATATCTCTTAATACCCTAGATTTTGTTCTATTAGAAGCATCTAAATGACCAAAGAGAGGTCCCAAGGCTATTTCTAGAGTCTCTTATGATGCAACAAGAGAGAATTATGCAAAGATAGTAGTTCAGCCATCTAAAAAATAGAAAGAAGATTTAATGGTGGGGGATTATCATGTATCCAAATTACACCTTGGTCATCCAATAAGAGAGGGACTGAAACATGATGTCCAAACAATTATAAGTTCTCTCTTTGATAAAATGGATAGTACCAAGGTCACCAATGATGAGTTGAAGAATAAGGTAGATTAGTTGACGATTTCCTTGAGGAAGGTCATAAACCCAACACATCCTCTTGAACCAACCTATCTAACTCAATTTCCCCCTTAGTTCCTTGATAAAAAGATGTGTGATATAATGATAGAGATTAGCAGAATGGGTAGAACCACAAAATATTAGGCCAAAGAACTAGTCACCAAAGGGAACATGGTGATAGGGTTGGCCATGGATTTCTACAAGACATTAAAGGATGAACTTGCATCTCTAAAGGTAGAAATAAACAAATGATATCTCTTAATACCCTAGATTTTGTTCTATTAGAAGCATCTAAATGACCAAAGAGAGGTCCCAAGGCTATTTCTAGAGTCTCTTATGATGCAACAAGAGAGAATTATGCAAAGATAGTAGTTCAGCCATCTAAAAAATAGAAAGAAGATTTAATGGTGGGGGATTATCATGTATCCAAATTACACCTTGGTCATCCAATAAGAGAGGGACTGAAACATGATGTCCAAACAATTATAAGTTCTCTCTTTGATAAAATGGATAGTACCAATCAGTGTCCAAAAAGAGGAAGCAAATGATATCTCTTAATACCCTAGATTTTGTTCTATTAGAAGCATCTAAATGACCAAAGAGAGGTCCCAAGGCTATTTCTAGAGTCTCTTATGATGCAACAAGAGAGAATTATGCAAAGATAGTAGTTCAGCCATCTAAAAAATAGAAAGAAGATTTAATGGTGGGGGATTATCATGTATCCAAATTACACCTTGGTCATCCAATAAGAGAGGGACTGAAACATGATGTCCAAACAATTATAAGTTCTCTCTTTGATAAAATGGATAGTACCAAGGTCACCAATGATGAGTTGAAGAATAAGGTAGATTAGTTGATGATTTCCTTGAGGAAGGTCATAAACCCAACACATCCTCTTGAACCAACCTATCTAACTCAATTTCCCCCTTAGTTCCTTGATAAAAAGATGTGTGATATAATGATAGAGATTAGCAGAATGGGTAGAACCACAAAATATTAGGCCAAAGAACTAGTCACCAAAGGGAACATGGTGATAGGGTTGGCCATGGATTTCTACAAGACATTAAAGGATGAACTTGCATCTCTAAAGGTAGAAATAAACAAATATGAGGAAGAAGTTGAAAGGTTAAATATTTTCTTTCCCATGTTACATGCCATTGACCAGATAGAGAACAACATCCTCATGTATGAAAGGATACTCAAAAATAATTTCAAGCATGATGAGATGGAGAGGGTAGCCAAGTTTAGAATTAGAATACTTAATGAAAGTATTGATAATGCCAAAAGCACAATTGATAATTCTATCAATGTGATGTAAGACATTGAATATTTTATTTGTAAATTATCATGTGAGGCAACAAATTACCAAGATAAACCTCTTCCTATTTAGGTTATCTAAAATCAATTCAAGGAGGTGATTAAGTCAGCACATGACATAATTTTCAATTTAGATTCCATCAACTAGTTTATCAAGTACCATAATACACTTTATTAGATGGTAAAAGATATCTAAATTTATAGGGCTTCTTCCAGATAATTATTTGGGGTAATGATAGAATGTGGCATTATTAATATTTACACAATTATTCTCGATGAAAAGAGCCTATAATAAATATTCAATAAATTCAAAATTTACATCAAGAAGATACAAGTGGAAAAGGATAAGGAATCCTCTGATGTTACTGTCATAATTATTTGAGAAGAATGCATTCTGTGAACTACAAATTTTGTAAGCTACATTGTAAAGTTACAAGTCATAATTTTCAACTATCATTTTGATAGATATTAGTTTTAAGTTAAAAATGTACTACTTATAATTTTCAATTATCATTTTGTCAAGTTTAAATTTAAAAAGTTCAACTTGTATTTTTGCACTTTTCTTTTTGACAAGTTGAATGTCTTAAAAGTTGTAAAAGCTCACATTGTAATTTGCACATCCCTTTTTTCAAGTGACTTATAAGTTTCAAAAGTATCAACTAAAAATAACATGTTAGGTTTTGCAATTTAAGTTTTAAAATATTAAAATACTGAAAAAAAAAAAGCATTCAATTTTGCTAAAAGATTGACAAAGTCATGAAGTTTCATTTTGGTGCCCCATTTCTTAGTGAGATACTTCTTAAACTAAGATCAAGGAGAGATGGTTATAATAGAATAATCTAACAAAATTTTCTCCTTATTTAACACTTGGAAAAGTGCCTAGCTACTTACAGAGTCCACTTCTTCCTTTTACTCCACCAAAGATGCCTCTTCAAGTTAAAATGAGAACATTTATATGAGCACTCCCTGATTTCTTGCTCTAGGATTAAGTGTAAAAGTTTTTGACTTCTTCTCTCTCATGAGAGTAAGATTTTTATATAAATATGGGTCTCCTACATATCCCATAAATATTTTTACTAAGATATATATATTTTTACTTTTGAGAAGTTCATCTACATGTTGTAACCTAGAGAATATTAATATACTAAAGTTTTGCCTTCCTTATTTTGTGTCATCCTTGTGTGTGTAAAGATTTTATTAAATTTTTGAATGGTATAAGTCTTATTTCATTCATATAGGATCATTTGTGGTATTTTTCTTGTCCTTTTGAAATTTTGTTGAGGAAAAATTGACAACTTTGTTCCTTATTTGATAAAATGTCCAATATTTCCTTTGATGTCATACTCGTGTAAGATTGTGTTTGAAGATATTTTAGTACATTATTGTTTAAACTATGTTTGATCAAAGAAATAAATAATTTCCACTAAAACCCTTTGGTTTTTCACCATTTCTAGTTTTAAACTCATTCAAAACTCTTTTCCTTATAAACAAAACCCCAAGTAGGAGCAAAATCATAAAGAAGTTGTAGTTAGAAGTGAAATGGTCATGTATCAATTGCACTAAGCTTAATGAAAGGAAGTTGACCTTCTCCAGAGGTTCACCTCAATTTTACAAGGTCCCATAGCTTGGAGGTCATCCCATTGTGTCATCAAATTTTAATAAACTATAATTCATAAAAAACATAAAGGGTGCAAAATCTAATTGATAAAAGGAACAAGTCTTAATAATCTCTTCATGCCTAGTTAAACATGTGTGCATCTAAATATGAACTAACTTAAGACACAACTTTACATAGAATATTACCCTCATGTGTAAGCTATATATAGTCCATATGTATCTGGGTTACTTGGTATAGTAGATCCACTAAGGATCTTGTTGTAGATTGCACTAATGGAGACTTGCACTCCTCCATATGGAACTACAAAACTTTCTCCATGGTCTTGAGTGGCCAATATGAGAAATACTTTATGTGTTACAATTGTATAACTATATATTTCTATTTTTAAAACTTATTAAAAAATCTAGTGTGTAGATCTTGTGATTTTGGTTTTGTGCCTAACCAACTTTCTTCTTCATGGGCATAGGGTGATACAGGGTCCTTTAGAATATTTCAAGGTTTAATTTTAGCCTTGTTTTAGTGGTATTATGATGATTTTGTCCCCTTGATGAGCCTCTAATTAATTTTAAATTGTATTGATTGTTATCTGACCATCATAGTCCCACTTTTCCCAATTAGTTTAGGGTTGTGTGTTTCATTAGTCTTCATATCAATTACTACAAAGTCACCTCATATGCTTAGATCAACAACTTTTATTTCCACATCTTCTAACCTTATAATAGGTTCTACCCTTCCATAATATGTGAGACTCAAAGTGATTGGGGTATAGCTAAGAGAAGGTCATCCAATGGCTTTCCATGTGGACCTAGGAATCATGTTAACTATGCTCCTAAAATCAAAGACAACATTTAAGAATTCATAGCCTACATGTTCAATGTCCAATATAGAGTCAACATATCATGGCTTCTTAGTTTTCATGTACTAGACTACCATTTTTATTATCTGTTGACCTCTTTTTTCATAGTCCAATATATTGTGCAACAAATTAGAAATACTCTATGATATATCTTCATTGTTGAGAATAACCACTAGTTTCAACAAATATGACAAAGTAGTAACAACTATGTTTGTCATAGTATGCACATAATATACCCATACATTTGTACATCTATAATTTCATCATCTTATTTATAATTATTCTAGTTTTAATATTTTATATAAAATATGCTACTTCAGACATTAAAACATTTTCCCTCACAAGGTCTATATACTTTCCTATCAAAAAAATTGATCAGGGGCCCTTATGGCATCTCCAAAGGTGGTAATACTTACTCCTTCTATTGGTTTCATCAAGTGACAACTTATAGATATATATGGTCTCTAGGCTATACATTTATGATATTCATATTGTGCATTGGTTTCTCATTTCTCTAATTTTTTTAGGACTAAGCTATCCTTGATTTGGTATTGCTTCAATTCTGTGCAGTAAACCATAGATTTTTCTTTGTGGGTTGAAAGGATAATTTCATGTGAAGTGGATGTATTTACTACGTAGATAACAAATAATAAGTTGTCTTCACTGTCTATTGTCTTGTCCCCAATTTTGATTCCTTCCTTAATATCCTCCTATATAGCCTCATCGATATCTACCCCTAGAACCTTGTACTTATTGTTGGTGTCCTTTGTATCCCCTATATTGTCTTTTAGGGGATAATGGAGCCCATCCACACTATTTTGGTAGAGATGCATAATTCTAATGTTATTAATTTGAGGAAATGGAGGTGTCCATATAACCTGGTATTATGGTGACTATGATGTCTATCCTATGACACCTTGTGGCTGATATTGAGGTAACTAAATGTAAAAGGATGTTTAGAGATTGAGTCATCCATCTAAAATTAGTCTATGTAGTTGAATCCATTTCCACATTTGAACTTGGAACTCCTGATTTTGTAATTGGAACCTACTATACATCTATTGTGAATATATATATGGTGATCTCATATTTCAAATCTTGAACCACTCTATAATTTTTCTCATTGTGATTATGAGACTTGTAAAAGGTATAATAATAACTCTATGGTTATTTTATATACTACTATAGGAGATGAATTTTTTTGTGGATTGCCCCATGATGAGACATATCTCACAAAAATTATTCAGCTTGACTTTTGGATAATCATTCAGATGATTCCCTTGCTTTTTGAACTATGTACATCATAGAGATAATTTGGGTCTATTTATATCATGTAATTAATCCATATTATGGAAAACAATATCTATCCTAGAAAATGTCCTTGTAGTAGGATGTAGACTTTCTCCATAGTCTTTAGTATGTTTAGCTCGAATTATAGCTGATTAAGCCTCAAATTTTTGTAAAAACTAGGTTTGTGTAATAGTAAATTGGATCCTAGATTGTAAACCTCTTATGGACAATGTTACTCTTCCCTTTTTTGTGCCTAGAAACTTAGTTTATAACATCTAAAAACCTTTAGTCATAATATATTGATTCTCCACTTTTTTGGTGAATTTCCTTTAGGTCTTGAATGGTTTGAATCATAAATTTATGCATTCTAAATTCCCTGATCAATTTATTTTTAACATATTATAGATTAATTGTGGTAGGATTACACACACACACACACACACACACACACACACACACACACACACACACACACACACACACACACACACACACACACACACACACACACACACACACACACACACACCCACACACACACACACCCACACACACATGAATTGTAGAGCTCTATATATTAGGGTTGATATAATCTCACACTTCTTCACATCATTAGTTATAACAACTTTAGCCTACCATTGCATCTCGCAGTCAATAAATATTATCCAAGATTAGTAAAACCATCATAAGTTGTCAAAGTTACAAAAATTATTGGATTGAGTGTAATGTTTCCTATGATTACACCAAAAACAAATGGTTGTTTTAGATTGGAATTTACACATGTATTAGGATTCACTATAACTATCTTTGAAGCATAAATATTCTTCTGTAAAAATTCTTTTTTTTGTACTCAACTTTCTAAACTTATTTATAAACTCATTGAACCACTTATCATGCCTCACAACTTCTTCACTATGTAAACATGTAATAAAGTGGGCACAAGGGATGCATCCCCTTGGGATGAATGATCCATGTCTAAGGAAATTTCTTCATTTGAACTTGAACCTAAATTTACTCTAGGACTTTTCATCACATCTTCAAAAGCTTTTTGTTCCTCTTCTCCAAATAATATCCTTCCCTATAATTACTTCCTAAAACTAAATTCTATTTGTTCTATGATTTCTCTATGACCTCTCCCCATTATCTTTCTCTCATCTTCTCTAAATCACTTTTTTAAAATATCACATCTTCTTCACTCTCTGTGCTACCCTCAAGTCCCTTAATTACTTTAATCTCTTCTCTTTCACAATCTCCAATTATTCCGAATGGTTCATTTCCTCCCATAATCTTTGCACTCTCTACTCTACTCCTGCTCATAGTTACAAAAGTATCATTATATTTATTTCATCATATTTATTTTCACTACTCTCTTTCAAGTCCCAAAATTATCTTCTCTTATAACATGTTTACATCCTTCATCTTCTAGGTTTAAGTTCAATTTCCTTCCCTAAACCACTCACCATTCACTCCCTTCAGTCTAATTTCCTAGAGTTCCCAAAATTACTACTCCATATTAGCTAGGATTGACACCATGTCCTTCTCCACAACCAACATCTTTAAAATAATCGGTAGTCATTGCATAAATTTACCATTAATCACTCTTACAAATAAATCTTGCATAACTTCAAACGTAGTGTACCCTTGTACTATGAATTTAGTAATGTATCCATCAATATTGGTTTTTATCCAATAATTTATCTCACGTGTCTACTCATTATCCAGGGTTCATAATATTTCTATCTTTCCTTCAATCCAAACAAAGTGTTCCATTTCTCTTGGTCGAAAGTAATAGTTTTCAAGTCTTGACAACAAGGTAGCTAATGGTTCAAGCAACTCACATTATAAATTATCATATATTTCTCAACGAATGTGCTTAGTTATGATTTCACTCATGGTGCTTCCAATTCATCTAGCCTCTTATTTTTTGAAATTTTGAATTATTTAATCCAACCATCATTTTAAATCTCTTTGCTTAGGTAACCATTTCAACATGTTTCAGAATCCATGTTCACTGCACCATTTTTAGTAGAGGTTCTATTAAATTCCCATTAAAACATGATAATGAGTGATTATGTGCACAATGAATTATACAATCAAAATGTAAATGAGATTATAACAATTTAAACTATTCATTCTATTAATATTTAGTGGGTATGTATAGAAACTAAAAAATATCATTCATTATTATTATATTATGAAGTAAATTCAAATGAAATAGAGTATACATGTACATGGAACAAGTACATAAAGACATTCAAAAAAACCATCATTAGATCTATATATTAATCTCTCATATTCAAAACTCTTTTCCTTTACATTTTAACATTACTTAAAGATCTTATAAAAGCTTTGTAACTTTATATTTTTATCCTTTTTTTCTCTCTCAAAGGAGTCATTTTGTATTTAATAGACTTTTGATATACAAAATGTGTTGAATACATATAAACATATATAAAATATATAAAATTCTACATATCATACACTTGACACATGTTCATACTTTGTGATTCTACATTCTAAGTCTACTACCAAAACCTAGTAGTTTGTGTTGAAGGAAGAGGATAAACTATCATGTAGAAAATAAAAAAATTAGGTGAGGAAGATGGATATTTTTATGTGGAGTATGAAAAAGTGTAGGAAGTAATCCTATAGAGACAAGGAAAAAATAGTTCTAAAAAAATTCAACCACATGCATAAGAACTACAAAGAACATGTAGAGTTGAGCAAGAGAATGCACGAGCAAGTACATATTACCTATCCACAATCCAAGGAATATTTGGTCACATAAGGGGAAAAGGATTCATAGGATAATGCTTAAAATGTGGATAATTAGACATATGGTGTATAAATTTCTATAGGTATAATTAGAATGTAGCAGTTGGGACAGATGTTGGTACTTATATCATGCACAAAGATGTGGATCCAGGTAGCTTAGAATGACATTATAAAGATACATAGCATGGAGAATCCCTAATGATGAAGAAGGTATTGGTAAATCCTCCAAAGGTAAATAGTGAACTAGTATAGAGGAAGAGCCTCTTCAAAAATGTAAGTTAGGAGGAAAATATCACATTGTGATCATAGATGGTGGTAGCATATACAATCTAGTCTTGTGTGAGATGGTGGAAAAAATGGTTTTGAAGAAGGTTTTACACCCAAATCCATTCAAGATGTCATGGATATAGAAAGGCCATTAGGTTTTGGTTAATAAAAAATGCCTTGTAAAGTTCCACATAGAAAAATACAAACATGAGGTCTAGTGAGATGTGATTCTAATGAAAGCATGTCATGTAAATTTGGGAAACCCTTAGCAGTATGATATATTTTTTTTGCCGGACATAAGAGTGTACATATATCACTTAAATAAAGATGGTAGGAAGTTGAATTTGAGTGATTTTAAGGACAAGGAATAAGAAGAACATAAATCTATTTTTACATGCATATTGATGGTTTCAAGTAGAGAATTCCTAATGGGAGTGGAAGAAGAGAAGGCATGAATTTTACTTGTACCAAAACTAGTTCAAGAAGAGTGCACATGCATCAAGAAATAAAAAATATAATTTTAATTGAAGGTGTTATTAAATTAGCTTATAAATTTCATTTCAAACTAGGATGTATTTCCACCAACACGAAGTAACAACCATCATATAGAATGATCTCATGAGAAAAATTTCCAAATAAGGTTGCATAGTAGATGACACCTCAATTAAATGAGGAGGTGTAGAGGTAAGTTCACAAGTTTTTATAAAGAGGTTTGAAAAGAAAAAAAGATCCCATGTTAGTACCCATAGTATTGACATCAAATAAAGGAGGATAATTTCACATGTGCATAGATTGAAGAGACATCAATATGGTCATAATCAATTATAAATTCCCATCTACATGGGTGGATGACTTGATGGAATACTGAGTGGTGTGAAGTGTTTCTCACAAATAAATATGAAGAGTGGATATCATAAAAATAGGATAAGGGAATGAGATGAATGGAAGAGATTAACATGGACTTGTGTAATGATCACATAGGTGTTGAGAGGAGATCCCAAGGCATTTACATGGAAAAAACAAGCTGAACATAGTTTCCAAGAGTTTAATAAGAGGGGGAATGAGAATCCTATATTAATGATACAATATTTCAACAAAGAGTTCTAAGTACATTATGATGCAAGTGGCATGGAGATCAATTCAATTTTTATCCAAGAAGGGAGACCCTCACATACTTAAGTGAGAAAGTAAACAATATAAATGGATTATGACCAGGAGTTCTTTGATATTGTGTAGGCAATAAATAAGTGGAAGCACTATTTTTTACCAAATGAGTTTGTACTATATATAAAAAATAAAGGGATAAAATTTTTCAACACCCAAGGGAAGTTAAGAGACACATTAAGTTGGTAGAATGATTTTAGAGCTACACATTTGTGTTAAAGCATTGGAGAAGGAAATCAAACAATATTATTGATGTGTTGAGTAAGGGTGTGCTAGTTTTGAATGAGATGGAAGTGGAAGTCATATATTTTGACACCATGAAGGAGATATACATTGATGATGAATATTTTCATGATGCATGGAGATCATGCATAGATATAACAAATGTGAAAATAAAAACATTGTGGTTGGACTACCACATACAAAAAGGAAATTTATTTAGGGGAGTGTAGTTGTACATACCTAGGGGTAAATGCATGAGAACCTAATCAATTAAAATAATAATGGAGGTATATTAGGACATTTTTATTATGAAAAGGCATTGGTATAGTTAGCTGAAGGATACTATTAGCTAAGGATGAACACATATGTGTGTGAACATATGTAAAGATGTATATTTTTCTAGTTGGTAAAGGGGAAGAGTTAGAATGTAGGGTTGTATCTACCTCTACCTATTATAGATAATCTATTGGATGATATTAGCATTCATTTTGTGCTAAGATTTATGAAAACATAGAGAGGTAATGATTCCATCTTTATAGCATTAGATGGGTTTTCAAAGATGGAACATTTCATTACGTGTAAAAAGACAAGTGATGTGATGAATACCACCAATTTATTATTAATATATTTGGTAAGGTTTCATGTTTTTTCATGCAACATAGTGTTTGTTAGGGATACAAAATTTGTAGGCCATTTTAGACACACATTGTGGAAGAAACTGGGAACAAAGTTGAGCTTTAGTCTAATGTATCATCTAAAAACTGATGGGTAGATAGAAATGGTGAATATGAGTCTTGATAAATTGTTTTGATGTTAGTGGGATAAAAAAAAAAAATTGGATATGGTGTTGGTGAAAACATAGTTTTTGTACAACAATTTGGTAAACAGAAGCACTGGGAAGACACCTTTCTAGGTGGTAAATAAAAGCAGTGTAAGAGAAATTATGGAGTTGAGAGACCTACATGAGGTACATGGAAGGAGTGCATAATTTTAATACTATGTGTATTATATGCACCAAATACACCAATATATTTGAATAAGGATAGAGTAAAAATTTTGACAATATAATGAACATACAGATGAGAAACACAAAAATAAAGAGTTCACAATAGGAGATCACGTAATGGTGAACTTGTGCAATGATAAGTTCCCATGAGGAATGTATATAAAGTTTAAAATTTAAAAGATAATACCATGTAATATATTTTACAAATTTTTAGCTAATTCATATGAGAAAGAGTTGTGATAAGAGATGGACATATTGTGCATATTCAATGTGGTGAACTTGTATAAATTCCATGAACATAAATATTGAAAAGAGGTACAAAACACATAAGTATAATTATCTAACTAAAAATCATAGATACTAATGAAGGAAGAGGAGGATATAGAAGTCATATTGGAATCTAAGGTGGTGAAGAAGACATGCAAAAAAAAAAAAACAATAAATATCTATTTAAGTGGAAGAATCATCTAAAGAAATATTCCATAAGGTTGGATCTCATAGAGATTGGTCACTATGGAGATACCATCAAGAGTTTCAACTTGTGATCTAAATCTCACATTTTTAGTTACCTAGGGTGTATAGGGTAGGAGCATCCCAGGTATAAAGTTAATCTTGCATCACCAAGTATGGTTAAGTCTAGATTTGTAAAGGAAGGTATAAACATTGAAACTCTAGGGCATGTGAGTTAGTGCACATATAAAATTATCAAGCATTATCAAGTAGTAGGCATTCATGCATAAGATGTGAGAAAGGATATAACAAAAGGCATACCTTATAACATGATGCAAATTAATAAATAATAAGTGTAGAGGAAAATAAAGACACTAGTTTCAAGGTTAAAGCTCTCAAGGTAGGGTTGCACAAAATTTTAAAATGTGGAACATTCAACCCAAATTCATATAGGTTTGACCATGAAGGCATGAGGGCCTACAATAGGCTTATGTAGACCTTATCATAACTACATGAAGAATAAGTCATCGTAGAAGGTGGTAGTTGAATAAGTAAATGCATGTAGACATGTATCAATAGACAATTGATATTTTGGTGGCATGTTCTTTTAGATACCTTTGGATACTAGAGTGGACATGTATAAGAAGTACAATCTAACATGTATAATGTGGTACAAAATTGAATAAGTTTTCAACTCAAGAATGGACATAGATAAGAATAAATTTGAGCTATGTGTCAATTAAGAAGCCAATTTCATGGATCAACTACCACCCCTGAAGCCTATAAAAGGGAGTAAAATATCTCATTTTAGAAGTTAGTGATATTGAATAACAATTGAGCTAGTTGAAGGGGAAATTTTATTCATTTATAGAATAAGGAGAGAGAGAGAGAGAGAGAGAGAGA
>JARHVA010010403.1:77500-175645 GCA_037957365.1 Torreya grandis | reverse complement strand
TTGTTTAGTAAGCATGTAAGTGAGGTTACATATCACTCAGCATCATTCACTTATGATCTTTTATTTTTGTTAAATGAGGAGGAGCATCATCTTATCATCCTAATGATGATTAGCATCATGGTGTATGCATTGCTAGATGTAGATGGTGGTAGATTTTTGATTGCCTTAATAGGGGTCATGTCTCAAATGATAGATAAGAGGATAGTTTTTGCATGGGGGCCTGTATACTTGGCTCAATTGTATAGAGAGTTGTGGGGTTTGCATTTACACAAATGCTACATTTTATGTGTTAGGCACCTACTACATTATTGGGCATATGAGCACATCATAGTTATGAAGCCACTGGGACTAGCATCCATGATTTTAGTGGGATTCAGATTTGGTTTTAGATGATGGTGAGAGGCCACAACATGACATGAGTTGATGTCACTGTGTGGGATATCATGCACTATAGAGGTTTACTAGATGGCTTGTGTCTAAGAGATATTATCTGGGGCCCCTACTTGATGTATCTAATTTATAGAGGTCAGGGGGAGGAGCTCATTAGACTATAGAACACATTATGGGTTAGAGGTAGGAAAATAAGGGAGCTTGAGATGATACTTGTGGCATAGGTCAAGACTTGTGCAAGATGTTCCACCTACTTTCCCTAGATATAGGTGTGATGAGATTGAGGTACCACTCCCTTTGCCATTAGAGACAGATGGACCTAATTTTGATGAGCTATCAGTAAGCACACATGTGGATGATACTACACTAAGGCATACCAAGTATGGTGGGTAGGATTACACCCAATTATACCAGTTAAGAAGCTAGATCCATAGATGTAGGGTTTGGTACATGAGAGAGATGTTACTTTATAGGCTAGAGACATGGCCATGCAAGAGAGGGATACAGCTGTGTAGGCTAGGGATGTCTTGATTCAAGACATAGATGTGGCATTACAAGCTAGAGATGCCAATATCTAGGTGAGATATGTGGTTGTGTAGGCCATAGATTCTATAGTTATAGAGAGGGATACAACATTATATGTTAAGGACATGGCCATATAGGAGAGAGATGTTGTAGTCTTTTTATAAGATTCCTCACAGGTAGAGGTCTTGGGGTTATATGGTCAGTGGGCCATCTTCAGAGTTAGATGGCCAGTCTACAGGGATGAGTGACCTCATTGATAGTAGAGAGAGATTAGTTGAGGTCAGCCACACATGCATTGGTAGTTTTTCCTTCTCCTCCTCCATAGGTAGCAGTATAGGTAACACGATAGGTAGGTGCCATTTGTCCTTCATAGACTATATCTCTTATGAGATATAATACTGTAATAGATGAGATCACATACTATAAGAGGGTGATCCATGAGTTGCCACAAATTCCTAGATTTTTAGAGTTTACAGATCAAGAGCGGTTAGGGACATGGACCTCAGGTTCTAGTGCATGGAGATGGAGAAAAGGAGAGGGTGGTGGTGACACGACCTCATCATGTCTACCATAATTTTGAGGGGGCCATGTTGAATCTAATTTTGAGAGATATTTTTTGTATTATTTAATTTTTTTGTATATATACTAGCTTATGAGCTGATGATGTGAGATGTATATGAGAGAGATGAGAGATGTTGGTATTTCTATATGATGTCTATTGATTCAACACACACACACACACACACACACACACACACACACACACACACACACACACACACACACACACACACACACACACACACACACACACACACACACACACATGATGAAATGTTTTATTTTTTATTTTATTTATTTATTTTTGATGTGATGATGATGTAACTGTTATTTTCATGTATATGTTTATGGTTTTGGATGAATGTTTATGATATTGATATAATGATGATGTTGGTTTACTAGCACTTCCATGTATGTGATGACATATGCATAGTAGATGAGATTTTCATGTTTAGCTTTCCCATATGTGATGGTAAATGCATAAAAATAAATGGTTGTGTTTATGAGATAAAGGTTTAGCACTTTACATATGTGAAATGTTACATTCTTGGTTAATTTATATTTTTATCATGCTCCATATTTTATGGTTTATACTAAAAATAGATGTTTTGGTCATGGTTTATTTCCTATGTATTGGTATCTAGGAAAATTATGGTTCAGGTGCATTCTTAGTATTTACCATATATGTGGTTGGTTTCATACTAAAAATGAGTAGTTTGGTCTTGGTTTATTTCTTATTTATTGGTTTTTAGGAAAATTATGGTTAAGTTGCATTCTTAGTACCTTCCATATATGTGATTGGGTGTATACTAAAAATGAACATGTTGGTCATGTTTGTTTGGCTTCTAGATTTTCCATATGTGATGGTGTATGCATAAGTGATGGTTTTGGGAATTGTAACATTATTCCTATTTATTGTTAGTTAGGAAAATGGTGGTCATGTTGTATTTTTAGCATTGTCCCATATATGTGATGGTATATACTAGAAAGGATTGGTTTTAGGCATTGGATTTGGGGTAGGTGTAGGATTTAGAGTTGTTATGTTTATGAGTTGAGATGGAGAGTTCTTCTATTGGAAAATGTATCTATAGAAGAAAAGTCAACATGTGAAGTGAAAGGTAAAAGAGAGAGACAAGGTGCTCGTTATTGACACAAACCAAAATAATAATGTAAATAAGCTCTAAAGTTTGAACATTTTTTATGAATTGCATTAGTTGACCATTTATTAGTTAGAAAAGTGTGGTTATCACCTTGTGTTAAGTAAGCTCAAAGTCCCTTGAAAATGTGTTTTTAAGGGAAAGAGGGTGTAAAATAGAATATAATTAGTGAGGTATCATAACCTTTGGATTAATAATGGTATGCCCCATTTGTGGGTTGCCCAAGAGTAACTATAGACAAGTCCATGACATAAAGTTATTATGTTGCTTGTTTCTTTTTTCTTTGTTTTTGATTTTGTTGTGTAAGTTGATCAATGTGGGAAGCTCACAATGGGATGAATCTGATCAATAGAGAAGCTTCTAAATCATATTTGCATTTGATAGTGGTTTTTTTACTTAGCCATCCTTCAAGGGTATGGTCTAGTCTTTTTTATTTTGCTGGCTTTTAATAGCTATCCTTCAAGGGAGTAGTCTATTTGAATGTAGCTGTCCTTCACGGGAGCAGTCTACTTTTTTAAAGAGTTAGGCATGATTTGGATTAGTTGATATATCCCATATTATTTTCTTTTGCTTTTTATTTTTTGAGTCTTTTTATTACTTTAGTAATGGAAAAGTCTATAGAGGCTTATAGGTTTTCCACATTTTGGGACAAAACTAAAACACTTCATAGGTTAACTAAGTGTGGAGGAATAAGGGTAAGGTGAAAATAATATGAATATAGTAGGTTTGATCAAGGGATGAGCTTAAGTTAAACACAAGGTAAATTATCACTTAATTAACAAAAGAATGGTCATAAATGTAATGCATTTAAAGATTCAAGTTCTAGTCATCCTTCGAGAGAAGATAAGTGATAAGCTCCAGAGCCATATTTATGAGTTAAAATGTAGTGTCTTATCCAATTGGGAGAAAAATTATCCCATTTTCTCTTTTATAAGTTAGTCACATGTTGATTTTCCTTTAAGATGAGATCTCCAATATTGAAATCATGCTCTTTAAGGTTTTTGTCATAGGCATGTTTGATATGCTCTTGGTAGATGTGGATATGGTTAAGGGTTATGAGATGACATTCATCAAGCAGCTCAAGTTGAGCTAAAAGTTCTTGGTGAAAGTCATCATTAGTTAGAATGTCTTGTAGTGAAATCCTAAGAGAAGGAATTTGGACTTCAAGGGGCAAAATAGCTTTCATCCCATAGACCAGGGAGAAAGGTGTAGCTCCTGTAGAAGAGAGAATGATAGTAAGGTAAGCCCATAAAGCATAGGGGATGTGAATGTGCCAATCCTTGCCAATAGCATTAACCAATTTTATAAGGATTTTGGTCAAAGTTTTATTGGAGGCTTCAACTTGCCCATTGGCTTATGGGAAATAGGGTGAAGAGAAGATGTGTTTGATACCAAAGGCATTATAGAGTTGCTGGATAGTCATATTTTTGAAAGACTTACCATTGTCAGTTATGATTTTGTAAGGTACACCAAAATGGCATATGATATGATGGTTGATAAATTCAATGATTTTATCAGCCTTAGTGGATATGAGAGGAATGGCCTCAACCCACTTAGTGAAGTATTTTGTTGTTGTTATGATTGATCAGTGATGAAAAGAAGAATGGGGGTTAATCTCACCAATTAAGTCTAAACCCCATTTAGAGAAGGGCCAAAAGTCCTTAGCGACTTGTAAGGCATGACTAGGAACATGAAATAGGTTGGCAAGTTGTTAACATTTGAGATAATGTCTAACATAGTCAATATAATCATGAGAGAGTGTTGGCCAATAATATCCAAGATGAAGGAGACGTTTGGAAATTACATGACCATTAAAAAGACCAGCACAAATCCCATCATGAACTTCCTTAATAGCAAAGGGAATCTCTTTACTAGTGAGACATCGAAGGAGGAGACCATCAAAACCCTATTTTTAGTGAAGTCCCCCTAGAATAGTGTAATGTGTATCACACTTTATGAATGCATGCCACACATTGTGGGAGAGGTCAGGAAGAGTAATAGAGTAAGATAGGTAATCTATGAGTTGAGATACCACAAGTCATGTGGATTATTAGTTATATTCCCCATAAAAAGGATGTTGGAAGAAATGTAAGAAGGCAAAGTTAGGTGATGTATAATGATGTAGATTTTAGAAGAAGAGGAAGAAAAGGGTATATGGGAGGCTAAAGAAGCCATTATGTCTAAAAACTTGTTGGTTCAACAAGAATGGTCTAAAAAAGGTAATGGTCAAATGATTCTAATAAGGTATCTACATGATGTTTGTATCATTATAGAGTCCCATTCTTGCATAGATAAGAACCATTGACCTAGTTGATGACTAATTGTGAGTCAATGAAAATGGTTATGGATTTTATTCCTAAGAAGATAACCATTTAAAGCCCTAGAATTAAGGCTTCATATTCAGCCATGTTATTAGTGCAGTTAAAGTCTAGTTTAAATGATAAAGACATTGAATCACTATCAAGAGGGATGAGGATAACTCCTGATCCCCCACCATTTTGGCATTTAGACCCATCAAATAACAACATAATTTAATAGGTGATATCATCGGTAGAAAGCATGGTAATAGACTCATTATGGAATTTGAGATTTGAGGGTTGGCTATCAAGGAGAGGAGTGGTAGCTAGTTGACCAATGATGGTTTTCCCTTTGATGGACTTCTATTGGATGAATTCCAAATTGAATTCACCTAAAAGTGTAAGCCACTTAGTGATGCGTTGGTTGTGGTAAGGTTTAGAGTGCATATATTTGAGAGGGTTAGTGTGGGTGATGACATAAGTTTTGTGGTTGAGGAGGTAATGCCATAGTTTATAAGCTATAAATACTAAATCAAGGTATAAATTATTGATATGAGTGTATCAAGTTTAATAGTTAATAATCATTCAAATTATGTAATATACTACTTGTTCATAGTGGTGATCATCCCTATGTACTATCAAATCTCTTAAAAAATGGTCAGTCAAAGAGATATAAAGATAGAAGGGTTGGTCCTATTTAGGTGGAATAAAGATGGGTGGAGAAAGGAGATATTGTTTGAGTGCATCAAAGGCTTCCTCACAATTTTTATCCCAATAAAAAGGAATTTCCTTTTTGAGAAGATGTTGAAAAGGTTGACAATAATCTGATAGCTGAAAGATAAAGTGATGAATCGATTGGAGTTTACCTTGGGGGCTATAGAGTTGTTTGAGTGTGGTTGGTGGAGGCATTTTGAGGATTTCCTAAACCTTCGTAGGGTTGAATTCAATACCTCGAAGAGAGATGATAAAGCCCAAGATCTTTCTGAAAAGAACACCAAAGATGCACTTCTTTGGATTGAGTCAAATGTTATACTAAAGAAGGTGAGTGAAAATGATTTTTAGGACCCCCAAGTGATATTTATGAAGTTTATATTTCCTAAGTAGGTCATTAACATAATCCTCCATAATTTTGTGTAAGAGGTCATGGAAGATATAAGTCATGGCACACTGATAGGTAGCACCAGCATTTTTCAATCCAAAGGGCATAACTTGATAACAAAAAGTTCCCCATGGGGTGATAAAGGTTATTTTATGTTGATCCTCAGGGGAAACTAGGATTTGATTATATCCTAAGAATCCATCCATAAGTGATAACATCTCATGGATGAATATTAAATCAACAAGTTGATCAATACTTGACAAAGGAACATCATCTTTTGGACAAGCAAGGTTGAGGTCACAGTAGTCAGTATAAATATAGATTCCCCCTATTGCTTTCATAACATGTACAATGTTGGAAACCCATTATGGGTAGTCAATAGGTTGGATTAAGTTAATGGAGATGAGGTGTTAGAGCTCATCCTTGACAAGGAGAGAAATATGAGGATGCATTTTTCAAATCTTTTACTTAACTAGATTAGCATCATGATTAGTGACAATGTTATGGGTTATGATTGAGGGGTTAATACTAGGCATGTATTTGTAAGACCAAGTAAAAACCTTACTATGGTCATAGAGAAATATGGTGTAGTTAGTTTGTTTGAAACAGTCTAGAGATTGGATTATTTTAAGAATATGAGGGTCATCATGAGAAGGCAAGTTAATGTTGATGGTTGATTCATTTAACATAACTTGTGTCTCAGAAGGGAGTGATCATTTGATGTAGGAATCATCGACACCCATATAGGTAAGAATGTCATCATTAGTTACACAAGAGATGGTGTTAATTTTGGGATAATCCTCATCGATCATGTGAGGATGTATGAGAGGAAAGGACATTGTTTCCCTACCCTAGCAATGGGTAAGGGGGCCCAAGTGAATGAAAATTATTTTTAAAAAAATTAGGAGGTATAAATACCTCCAATTTAGTGGGTGATGGTGGAGAAGAGGAGTTGGAAGGAGAAATAGGTTCTTTAATGATGGGAATAGAATAAGTATTAATGGATTGAGTTGGTTCAACATAACCAATGCCATGCCTTTGTTTGGCATTATCAATAGTTTGATGGGTAGGGTATTGAATGGATGTCTGAGCATCTTGATCATAACATCCTAGGCCAAAACCTTTCTAAGCACACCTATAGAGATAAGTATGTGCAAATATAGGCTTGCTTAAGAAGGAAAATTCAAAATTAAACTTTTGGTGTGAACAGGATGAATTACCCATGATAAGAGATTGATTAATTCCCCCATATATAAAGTTGGTTTTGAGATGGGGTGAACCATATGGAATGATCATACCAATACAAAGATTTTAGTTGGCACTCATGTGAGTTTTTCCATACTCTTGATGGGTATAGAACATCTCAATATTTAACAAATGATATTCACCAAATGATAATCACTTGAAGGTTTCCTCCATGAGATCCTTGTTAGGAACCTGTGTAGTTGGTATAGGTGTGTCTAGGGTGGCAAAACTTGTGGAGGCTTCAGAAGTGGGTTATGGAGGTGATTATGTGTTGAAAGGAATAATAACATCATTTGGGCTATATTTCATGTTACATGTCTTGAATGGAGGTGGGTTAGTGGGAATGACATGAACTTGACCATTGTATCAAACTTAACACAATGGTGCAATGTGGAAGGTACACATGCCATAGCAAGTATCCATGGTCACCTGAGAAGTATGTTGTATTGGAATTCACCCTCTATAACATAAAATAACTTAGGAATGGTACAAGGACCCACATGGATGTGTAAGACTAGGGTGCCAATAGTTATAGTAGTAAAGTCATTAAAAGAACGTAACACTACATCCATTTATGATAAACAATTATCAGGGAGTGATAATAACTTGTAAGTGTGGGTTGAAATGATGTTGATGTTGGCTCCCCAATTTATCATAAATCTATTTAAATGATTTTTATGCATTTAGGTAGTGATAAAGAGGGCAAAACCCTGATCTTTAGGATGCTGAGAGGGGACCTCTAAATTACTAAAGGAGATCATAGAAATGGTGTTGAAAGAATTGACAAAGGCTACAATGGGTTGAGGGTCTTTGGGTTGAAATTAAACCATTTATAAATAACTAATGAGAGCCTATAAATGTTGGGATGAGTTTTGAATTAACTCATATAGAGACATATTCACCGAGGATTGGTGAAGTTACTTTACCATGGAGTTTTGGATAACTCCTGATGATGACTGTTGTGGGACACCCAAGATGGAAATATTGGGAATTGAAGAGGGGATGTCCTTTGTAAAGGGGTGAACCCAAGGATTATAGACCTTTTCCTTTCCTTTGTCTTTTTTATTTTATGATCATATAGTCACATTGATCATGTTGATATGAAATACAGGTGAAGGATGTGATAGAGAAGGTACAATAACATCTTTGGGTTTAATGTCAAAGGGGGTTTTATGAGGCATTACAAATGTTAAGAGTTAAATGTTAGGAGTTTCAACTAATTTAACACCCAAGAGAGTATTAACATCTAAATGGTGATGAATGATTATTGTGAGAGCTTTGAAACTCTCAGTATCATGTCCTAGAGTATGATGATATAAACAAACTTGTGACTCATTAAACCATAATGGTTTTGGTCTAAGAAGATAAAATGGTTTGATGGGGGGAAGATTTATTACTAATGCTTGAAATAAATGGCATAGATAGAATACTTGGGAGCCTTAAAATGGGTTAACACTCATTGTCATAGGTGGAGTGGACACCTTTTTGAGTTTGGTGGTGATGGGTGTAGTCTTGTGTGACACCCTTTTAGGTGGTGGTGAACCCACATTTTTCATTTCCACCTTTTTAAGTTTGGGTAAGAGGGTGATAGATGTTTAAGGTTTGTGAGGTGGTAATGGCAATAATGGAGGTAATGTCTCTTTATGTTTTACATGGGTTGGTGACACTCCCACTAAGGTAGAGGGATGTGGACCCAAAATGGATGGTAAGGTTGAAGGTGGAAGAAGGGTAGATCAATGAGGTTTTGGGGTTTTACCTTTCTTATTTGGTTTAGGGAGAGAGACACCCCTTATTTTTGAGGGGTTAAATCTAAATTCATATGTAGATGAACTAGATTATAAATTGGTCATTTTCCTAAAGATCTTATTTGTTTAAATGTGGTAGATGCATGTGAGGTGGAGGGCTCTAAAGTAGAAGAGGAGGCTTCTGAAAGATTAGGTGAAGCAAAACACACCTTATCAAAAACCTTAGGATAATTGGTTGTGAGAGGGTTAGTAGTGAAGGGAGATACTCTTTGTGTTAGGTTGTGGAGCTAAAAGCTTCAACCTTTGCAAACTGAGGAACTGATGGTTGCTAAGTTCTACAGGAACTGGCATCGGCAGCAGGACCGACGACGGCAGAGTCCATTGCAGAAGGCCACCGGCGACAGCAGAAAGTCGGCTGACGTCGGTAGAACCAGACAAGCAGGGACCGACGTCGATCGCCTGTGTGTTCTAGAACTGCTCGTTTCATGGATAGTTAGTTAAGTGAACAAAGAGTTTGCATGTTGAGACCAGTTAGAGTCTTGTGCTGCGAGGACAATTATCTAAATTAAGAGTCTAAGTTAGTGTTTGAGTTAGGGATCTATTTATAGACCCATTGGCATGTATTGTATAAGGCATGAGATAGAAAGGAAGAGTTCCTTCTAGTTGTAAGATCTGTGAGTTGCAGGTTGTTGCAAGCTCATTGGGGATCTACATGTAAGTTTGGTCTTTGAATTGCAGGTTGCAGGTTCATGAGAGATCAGCTTGAAGTGCTATAGAGTGCTTGATGTACCGGCAGGGTTATTACTGACTGGTTGGTGAGGTGAACACCAATTCTATGTGTGAGTTGGTTGTTGGGATCGTTTTTGTGTAGGAGAGTGTGTGTGAGAAGAATTACTAAACACTTGAGGTGTGGTGAATCTCTGTAAGGTGAAAGAGTGTGGCGGCTCTTTGTTATATTCTTTTCTGTTAGTGTTAATACAAGATAGTGTATTGTCTCTCATATTCTGTGCTATTGGTGAATTCTAGTTACTTGTGTTTTTGGTTATTTCCGCATATTTAATTGCTTATATTTGGTAATCATACTGTGCTTTTTCTGAGGAGCAAGATCCCAACTAGTGGCATCAGAGCATGTTCGTTGTTCTAGATTCCTGACAACTGGTATCAGAGCCTTGGTTGTAGGTTCTTAAGCTTGATACCAACAATTGGTATCAGAGCTTTAGGTTGGGATACTAACAGATTGGTGTAAATTTGGTTAGTGTGTTTTGATTACAGGTTACTCACAGGGTTTCTATTTGAGTGGGAGCTGAGCAATGACAGAAAGCAGTCAACTACGAATGGAGAAGTTCAATGGCAAGAACTACCAATTATGGAGGATGCAGATTGAGGACTATCTATATCAGAAAGATTTGTACTTACCGTTGGGTGGGGTTGCTAGCAAACCCTTGGATATGAAAGATGAAGAATGGGAGGTTCTTGATCGGAAGGCTCTGGGATCTGTTAGATTGAGTCTTGCATCATCTGTGATTTCCAGCTTATCACAGTGTAAGACAACGGTGGAGTTGATGGAATCTTTGGCAAATTTATATGAAAAACCCTCAGCTTCGAATAAGGTATTTCTTATGAAGCGTTTATTTAATTTGTAAATGTTGGAAGGTGGATCTGTTCATAGCCATCTTAGTGATTTCCATGGTTTAGTAAACCAGTTATGTTCAGTCAATATTGTATTTGATGATGAAATAAGAGCTCTCTTAATCTTGTGTTCATTACCTGAAAGTTGGGAAGGTTTGGTAATGGCAGTTTCTAATAATGTGTCTCCTTCAAAAGTCCTAAAAGTGGATGATATTGTGAGTGTGATCTTGAATGAAGAGATACGCAGGAAAAGCATAGGTGAATCATCTGGAGATGCTTTGAGTGTTGAAGGAAGAGGAAGGCCAAGAGAGAAGATAGAGCATGGGAGATCAAGATCGAAGACGGGCAAGAGATCCAAGTCCAGGTATGGCAGAATAACCTACTGGAAATGTGGAAAGCAAGGGCACTTAAAGAGAGATTGCAGATCGGGCCCAGATCAACATGAAGAACATGAAGAAGAAGCAGATGTTGCGGGTTATATTGCACAGGATGCTCTGGTATGTTCTTTGGATAAAGTAGAATCTTGGGTATTAGATTCTGGTGCCTCTTTTCATGCATCCCCACATAGGGAATTTTTTCATGAGTATGTCCAGGGAGATTTTGGAGAAATTTGTGTAGGGGATGGTAAGTCTTGTCAGATTGTTGGCAAAGGCAAAGTGAAGCTGAAACTGCAGACAGGTAACACATGGGTGTTAAAGGAGGTCATGCACGTCCCAGTTCTGAAGCAAAATCTAATTTCTGTTAGAAGTTTGGGTGAAGAGGGTTGCACAGTAACTCTCACAGCGGACTCTTGGAAGGTTACCAAGGGTACACTTGTTATAACTAGAGGTAAGAAAGTAGGTACGCTTTATCTATCTACTTGTTTTACTGATTCTTCTTCTGGGTTATCTACTTCAGCTGTAGATTCGAAGATGTGGCTTGATAGGCTTGGTCACATAGATGAGAAGGAGATGCTGGTTCTTGAGTCAAATGATATGCTTTCAGATTTAGAAGGCATGGATCGTGGTTTCTGTATGCAGAAGAAGAAGGTGAGATTTCTTGAGGAATCCAATGTTAGTGACAAGAACAGGAAAGCCTTGGTTTTCAAGGAGAAAGTGATGGACAGAGTTCAGCACAAGGTGCAGAGGAATTCTGAGCAGAGCAAGGGCGTTTTGGACAAGGGTTTGATCCAAAAGGAGCTCGCGGGAAAAATTTAGGTCTCACAAGAAAAACACAGAGACCGACGTCGGCAGGAAAACTGGCGTCGGTGTCCAGACAGGGACCGATGTCGGCTATGTGCAGCCCGACGTCGGTGACTCGGGGCAGACAGAGACCGGCGTCGGCCAGGAGAAACCGACGTCAGCGGAGAGGCAGTCGCAGGGAACGGACATCGTTCGGCTGTAGACTGAGATGTGACTGGCATCGGTCACTGAGATGAATTTTGGGTGGACAGCAAGCTGTCATGGAGTCTCAAGCGCCCATATGGAGGACTGAAGGTGAAAGTAAGTTCTTAAATTCGTCATTTCCCTTCTTTACACTACTTTTTGCTCACTTATGGCATAGGACCAGGAAGTTATTGAAGAAGCAAAACAGGTAGATCCAGGAAATAATGGGAGCTAGGCATGGATGAGGATGTGATTCCTTGGAGGAGAACCAAACAGGTGTTTTGGGTAGTGTGGCCAGCTGGAAGTAAGCACTGAGAGACGAATGGATGTTAAGGATGAAGAAGAGCGAAAATGGATACGTGAGATGGAAGATCAGGGTATTTGATCTTGTATTAGCTGCAGGGCAATGGAGGTTTGTTCATTGTGTTTCTCTTTACCAGGTTGGATAGTATTAGCTACACTATCCTATTTTTTGTATGATGTGCTCGTTGCAGGGTTACATATACAGGTATTGTTGAACTAAAGGTAATGCTAGTTCAGGTGTTTGTCATGGAGAATCTGGGAGCAGCAAGATTCTTTGGCAAGAGTGTGTTCTAGAGACATGGAAGGTCATGTGTTGACTTTGTTTCATGATGATTGTGTGAAACCGGTTAGCACGCCGATGGTTGGACAGTTCATAGAACAGGTGTCTTGATTCACATAATGAGGTTGAGTGCATGGTATGTACTAAACCTGAGTTTTCCCAAGCAGTGGGAGTTGTCACAAGTTAGGAGCCAATCCGGGAGAGAACCATTGGAGGTCAGCTCAGTGGATTCTTACAGGGACTAGTAGCAGGTGCACATGCTATGCAAGTTCAGGTTTATTTCTACATGGTTGTAGATGCGGATGTGGTAGGTAATTTGGATGACAGGTTTTGCACCACGGATTTTGTGGTGGTTGGTCTTCAAGGATGATTTTGAAGATGGATACATAGCCAAGGTAACAAACTAGACGGTGTACAGGTACATGTACAGGTTGCAGCTGTTTATCTCCAAGTGGGAGATTGTTAGGTTGTGGAGCTAAAATCTTCAACCTTTGCAAACTGAGGAACTGATGGTTGCTGAGTTCTACAGGAACCGGCGTCGGCAGCAGGACCGACGATGGTAGAGTCCAGTGCAGAAGGCCACTGGCGACGGCAGAAAGTCAGCCGACGTCGACAGAACCAGACAAGCAGGGACCGACGTCGGTCGCCTGTGTGTTCCAGAACTGCTCGTTTCACGGATAGTTAGTTAAGTGAACAAAGAGTTTGCATGTTGAGACCAGTTAGAATCTTGTGCTGCGAGGACAATTGTCTAAATTAAGAGTCTAAGTTAGTGTTTGAGTTAGGGATCTATTTATAGACCCATTGGCATGTATTGTATAAGGCATGAGATAGAAAGGAAGAGTTCCTTCTAGTTGTAAGATCTGTGAGTTGCAGGTTGTTGCAAGCTCATTGAGGATCTACATGTAAGTTTGGTCTTTAAATTGCAGGTTGCAGGTTCATGAGAGATCAGCTTGAAGTGCTATAGAGTGCTTGATGTACCGACAGGGTTATTATTGACTGGTTGGTGAGGTGAACACCAATTCTGTGTGTGAGTTGGTTGTTGGGACCATTTTTGTGTAGGAGAGTGTGTGTGAGAAGAATTACTGAACACTTGAGGTGTGGCGAATCTCTGTAAGGTGAAAGAGTGTGGCGGCTCTTTGTTGTATTCTTTTCTGTTAGTGTTAATACAAGATAGTGTATTGTCTCTCATATTCTGTGCTATTGGTGAATTCTAGTTACTTGTGTTTCTGGTTATTTCCGCATATTCAATTGCTTATATTTGGTAATCATACTGTGCTTTTTCTGAGGAGCAAGATCCCAACTAGTGGCATCAGAGCATGTTTGTTGTTCTAGATTCTTGACAATTGGTATCAGAGCCTTGGTTGTAGGTTCTTAAGCTTGATACCAACAATTGGTATTAGAGCTTTAGGTTGGGATACTAACAGATTGGTGTAAATCTGGTTAGTGTGTTTTGATTACAGGTTACTCACAGGGTTTCTGTTTGAGTGGGAGTTGAGCAATGACAGAAAGCAGTCAACTACGAATGGAGAAGTTCAATGGCAAGAACTACCAATTATGGAGGATGCAGATTGAGGACTATCTATATCAGAAAGATTTGTACTTATCGTTGGGTGGGGTTGCTAGCAAACCCTTGGATATGAAAGATGAAGAATGGGAGGTTCTTGATCGAAAGGCTCTGGGATCTGTTAGATTGAGTCTTGCATCATCTGTGATTTCCAGCTTATCACAGTGTAAGACAACGGTGGAGTTGATGGAATCTTTGGCAAATTTATATGAAAAACCCTCAGCTTCGAATAAGGTATTTCTTATGAAGCGTTTATTTAATTTGCAAATGTTGGAAGGTGGATCTGTTCATAGCCATCTTAGTGATTTCCATGGTTTAGTAAACCAGTTATGTTCAGTCAATATTGTATTTGATGATGAAATAAGAGCTCTCTTAATCTTGTGTTCATTACCTGAAAGTTGGGAAGGTTTGGTAATGGCAGTTTCTAATACTGTGTCTCCTTCAAAAGTCCTAAAAGTGGATGATATTGTGAGTGTGATCTTGAATGAAGAGATACGCAGGAAAAGCACAGGTGAATCATCTGGAGATGCTTTGAGTGTTGAAGGAAGAGGAAGGCCAAGAGAGAAGATAGAGCGTGGGAGATCAAGATCGAAGATGGGCAAGAGATCCAAGTCCAGGTATGGCAGAATAACCTGCTGGAAATGTGGAAAGCAAGGGCACTTAAAGAGAGATTGCAGATCGGGCACAGATCAGCATGAAGAACATGAAGAAGAAGCAGATGTTGCGGGTTATATTGCACAGGATGCTCTGATATGTTCTTTGGATAAAGTAGAATCTTGGGTATTAGATTCTGGTGCCTCTTTTCATGCATCCCCACATAGGGAATTTTTTCATGAGTATGTCCAGGGAGATTTTGGAGAAATTTGTGTAGGGGATGGTAAGTCTTGTCAGATTGTTGGCAAAGGCAAAGTGAAGCTAAAACTATAGACAGGTAACACATGGGTGTTAAAGGAGGTCATGCACGTCCCAGTTCTGAAGCGGAATCTGATTTCTGTTAGAAGTTTGGGTGAAGAGGGTTGCACAATAACTCTCACAGCGGACTCTTGGAAGGTTACCAAGGGTACACTTGTTATAACTAGAGGTAAGAAAGTAGGTACGCTTTATCTATCTACTTGTTTTACTGATTCTTCTTCTGGGTTATCTACTTCAGCTGTAGATTCGAAGATGTGGCTTGATAGGCTTGGTCACATAAATGAGAAGGAGATGCTGGTTCTTGAGTCAAATGATATGCTTTCAGATTTGGAAGGCATGGATCGTGGTTTCTGTATGCAGAAGAAGAAGGTGAGATTTCTTGAGGAATCCGATGTTAGTGACAAGAACAGGAAAGCCTTGGTTTTCAAGGAGAAAGTGACGGACAGAGTTCAGCACAAGGTGTAGAGGAATTCTGAGCAGAGCAAGGGCATTTTGGACAAGGGTTTGATCCAAAAGGAGCTCGCGGGAAAAAGTCAGGTCTCACAAGAAAAACACAGAGACCGACGTCGGCAGGAAAACTGGCGTCGGTGTCCAGACAGGGACCGATGTCGGCTATGTGCAGCCCGACGTCGGTGACTCGGGGCAGACAGAGACCGGCGTCGGCCAGGAGAAACCGACGTCAGCGGAGAGGCAGTCGCAGGGAACGGACATCGTTCGGCTGTAGACTGAGATGTGACTGGCATCGGTCACTGAGATGAATTTTGGGTGGACAGCAAGCTGTCATGGAGTCTCAAGCGCCCATATGGAGGACTGAAGGTGAAAGTAAGTTCTTAAATTCGTCATTTCCCTTCTTTACACTACTTTTTGCTCACTTATGGCATAGGACCAGGAAGTTATTGAAGAAGCAAAACAGGTAGATCCAGGAAATAATGGGAGCTAGGCATGGATGAGGATGTGATTCCTTGGAGGAGAACCAAACAGGTGTTTTGGGTAGTGTGGCCAGCTGGAAGTAAGCACTGAGAGACGAATGGATGTTAAGGATGAAGAAGAGCGGAAATGGATACGTGAGATGGAAGATCAGGGTATTTGATCTTGTATTAGCTGCAGGGCAATGGAGGTTTGTTCATTGTGTTTCTCTTTACCAGGTTGGATAGTATTAGCTACACTATCCTATTTTTTGTATGATGTGCTCGTTGCAGGGTTACATATACAGGTATTGTTGAACTAAAGGTAATGCTAGTTCAGGTGTTTGTCATGGAGAATCTGGGAGCAGCAAGATTCTTTGGCAAGAGTGTGTTCTAGAGACATGGAAGGTCATGTGTTGACTTTGTTTCATGATGATTGTGTGAAACCGGTTAGCACGCCGATGGTTGGACAGTTCATAGAACAGGTGTCTTGATTCACATAATGAGGTTGAGTGCATGGTATGTACTAAACCTGAGTTTTCCCAAGTAGTGGGAGTTGTCACAAGTTAGGAGCCAATCCGGGAGAGAACCATTGGAGGTCAGCTCAGTGGATTCTTACAGGGACTAGTAGCAGGTGCACATGCTATGCAAGTTCAGGTTTATTTCTACATGGTTGTAGATGCGGATGTGGTAGGTAATTTGGATGACAGGTTTTGCACCATGGATTTTGTGGTGGTTGGTCTTCAAGGATGATTTTGAAGATGGATACATAGCCAAGGTAACAAACTAGATGGTGTACAGGTACATGTACAGGTTGCAGCTGTTTATCTCCAAGTGGGAGATTGTTAGGTTGTGGAGCTAAAAGCTTCAACCTTTGCAAACTGAGGAACTGATGGTTGCTGAGTTCTACAGGAACCGGCGTCGGCAACAGGACCGACGACGACAGAGTCCAGTGCAGAAGGCCACCGGCGACGGCAGAAAGTCGGCCGACGTTGGTAGAACCAGACAAGCAAGGACCGACGTCAGTCGCCTGTGTGTTCCAGAACTACTCATTTCACGGACAGTTAGTTAAGTGAACAAAGAGTTTGCATGTTGAGACCAGTTAGAGTCTTGTGCTGCGAGGACAATTGTCTAAATTAAGAGTCTAAGTTAGTGTTTGAGTTAGGGATCTATTTATAGACCCATTGGCATGTATTGTATAAGGCATGAGATAGAAAGGAAGAGTTCCTTCTAGTTGTAAGATCTGTGAGTTGCAGGTTGTTGCAAGCTCATTGGGGATCTACATGTAAGTTTGGTCTTTGAATTGCAGGTTGCAGGTTCATGAGAGATTAGCTTGAAGTGCTATAGAGTGCTTGATGTACCGGCAGGGTTATTACTGACTGGTTGGTGAGGTGCACCAATTCTGTGTGTGAGTTGGTTGTTGGGACCGTTTTTATGTAGGAGAGTGTGTGTGAGAAGAATTACTGAACACTTGAGGTGTGGCGAATCTCTGTAAGGTGAAAGAGTGTGGCGGCTCTTTGTTGTATTCTTTTCTGTTAGTGTTAATACAAGATAGTGTATTGTCTCTCATATTCTGTGCTATTGGTGAATTCTAGTTACTTGTGTTTCTGGTTATTTCCGCATATTCAATTGCTTATATTTGGTAATCATACTGTGCTTTTTCTGAGGAGCAAGATCCCAACTAGTGGCATCAGAGCATGTTTGTTGTTCTAGATTCCTGACACTTTGTGTTGGATAGGGCATTTTAAGGTGATCTCAAAATGCTTCTTGATCTAATTTCTTAGAATCAAGGAATTCAAGATTTTCCACTAAACATGAAAATGGTTTGGATGTCATAGGTGTGGCTTCAACCAATTTGTCTTTGTATGATTGGGAGAGAGGAGATTTACTTGCATTTGATATTTCCATCCAAATATGGGAAAGAGTCAAAATAAGCTCATCTTCTTTAGTAATAGATGAAGTATGTTCCTCTATAGTAAGCGAAGAATGAGGAGATGAGGGCTCCTCAAGGGGATTAAAAAATGCTATTATTTTTCCTTCAACATGTGGACAAGGAACGGGAAAGGTAAGATCCTCCATGGGTAGGAGAAATGGAAAGATGGGTTAGTTTGGGGGTAATTCAATGGTTGCTTCATTAAATGTTAAAGTGGAGAAATCTAACTCATCTATTTGTGAAAGAGGAATGGATGAGTCACTTTCTTCTATGGGTTGAAGAGGAAGTAGGATTTCTCTCACTATTTGTTTGAGGGGTAGGACAAGCATGATCTCCATTTTGTGAAAGTGTAGGTGAGGTAATTACAAAGGTAATTGGTCACTCCTCATGGGGTAATGGGAGTGGTAAAGGTTGCTCTTCCTCACATGGAAGTAGAAGAAGAAAAATAGGTTCTTTTATCAAAAGAGGACATGGAGTCAAACCAACTTATACCATTTGTGGGGTAGGAGTAGGTAAAATAGGTACATTCTATTGTGGAAATGATTAGGTTAAGGGATATATCACATTGACACTATGAATCTTATGATCTAGAAAAGTTTGAGGAGTAGTGTGGGCAATGTTTTGGTTGGGTGCGTGATTAGGGAAGGGTTATTTAAATATGTCCATATTCTAGTTTGGGGGAGCATTTGGATTATCTAAAATAAGATCACCCCTATCCAACATATTTTGGAAAATATTTTTAAGAGTTTTGTAATCATTAATGTTGTGGCCTTTGGTGTAATGATAGTTACAAAAATCATCCTCTTTGAACCATGTTGGAATGGGTTGAGAAGGATCAAATTGGATTGGAGGTTTGATGATAGGAAGGTTGATAACTCTTTGGTTGAGTATATTTTCTAAAATGGAGGTGTATGACTCCCTAGTAGGAGTATACTATCGTTTCTCATACCATTTTTGAAAGAGCTTTATTAGGTTGATTGGTTTTCATTTTGTTGAGGGTTGAGTCATGCTTGTAGAAGTGGATTTCACAACCATAGCATTTGTAGACCCTTTAGATTTTTTATTTGTATGGGAATTTTTAAATGAAGAAGGATCATTTGCTTTAGAATTAGAATTTTTACTACGTAATTTGATCCCATGCTCATCTATGGCCTGGATTTCAAGCTTTCGCACCATTATGAAAGCTTCATCGAATGTGCAAAAGGTTTACACCCAGGACTATGGATGAAATATGTTTTACACATGATCTAAAGAAGAGATCAACAAGATTAGGTTGAGGTAGGGAGAAAGAGAGTTGGTTTATGAGACCTCTCCAACAAGAAAGAAAATTAGCAATAGCTTCATCATCAAATTGTTGAATAAAATAAAGGTCTGTTATAGAAACCTTTTTAGAGATATTAATGGAGAAGTGATCAAGGAAAAGTTGTGCAAGTTGAGTGAAGGAGAATAGTGAATGGTACATGATAGAACTATACCAATCCAAAGAAGCTCCTAAAAGAGACATGGGAAATATGTGAAGTAATAGTGCATCATCATGTCCTATCAAATAACAAGCATGTCTGAATGCTCGCAAGTGTTGTTGTGGGTTCTCTTGCTCTAGAAAAGGGCAAATTTTTGGGAGTTCCCATTGGTTTGGGTATGGACAAATTGATATATAGGGGTGAATGGGTTCCTTTTAGATATAATCATAATATAGAATATTCTTTGATCCAGATACAGATGTCTCAAGGTTGCTCATTTTATACATGAGCATTTTGATGAGGTTAGGAGGAGGATTTGTTTGAGAAACACCTCTTACATTGTAAGGAAGAGATTAAAAATTTGAAGGCATATATGACACTACCTATTGTGGTTGTGTTGACACAACATAAAGATAGTGTGTCATAGTTGGATGCATAGAAAGAAATGGGGCTTGCCTAATTGAAGTAAGGGAAATGGTTTGATTTGTGGTTATGGGTTGAGTGGAAGGGGTATTTATGCTTGGTGAGGGGTGAGTTGTGATTTGGGTGTTAACAAGTGCAAGAGTTGATAGGATGGGTACCATCAAGTTCTAAAATGGGGTTGAAATAGATTTCACCCCTTGTACTTGTGAAGGTAAGCAAGTTATGATAGGGTGGAGGTTTGATTGAACGACGGGTGATGCCACACTTAGAACATCATGCATAATTAGGTTATTGGTTGATGTGATGGTTTGGATAACCATGGAAGGTCCAACTAAAACTAGATTTGATACCATCAATGATGTTATCATTCCAAGGAGTGGGTCACTCAAAGAGGTTTAAGTTTAGCTTGTAGCAAGATAATGTTGGAGGGCAATTACACTACAATCAAGAAATTAAGCAAAATCTTGATTTCATGTAACTGCAATGGGAATTTGATTGGGGATGGGCATTATTTCCATATCTTGTTCCATTATGGATTTAGAAACAAAAGGGGAAGGTGGAAGTGGTTGATGGCTTGCATAATTAGTGAGTGTCTTTGTTTGGCTTCATGTCAAAACCATACAAAAAAATGCATTAATAGTCTGAATACACTATGTTAAGGTCAAGTTGAAGGTAAATGAGGTTTAGAAAAAGTTTAAAAGGCTATGTGAAGTTGTTGTTTAAGGAAGAATGTAAATAAAAAAATTTACATAGTCATCAACATCGATCACTTAAGACTGATGTCGGTTGGGGCAGCTACCGATGTCGGTTATATATAGCCGATGTCAGTCACTGTGGAAGTTTGGAAAGTGCAAAAAATGAGTTTTTGAGATTCAGAGAGTGAAATCTAGGTGTTTGAAAGGTCTTAGAGAATTTGTATGAGAGTGATAAACACTCAAGAAGTCTGATTTTTAGAGATTATTCAACTTTTGTATTTATAAAATTTGGTTTGATCTTGTGAATCAAAAAAGAAGTGTCCTCATAGACTCAAAAATATAAAAAATGGAAAATAACATGTAGCCACTAATATTAACCACCAGAGATTAATTTTAGTCATGTTGACTTATGCTTTAAGTAGAGAATGAGAAGAAGAATTGGCTATTATAGGTACTAGATAATAGTCTAAGGATGGTTTCAAGTAAATTTTGGTTTTTAAAAAGTATCTATGTTAGACCAGGTATGTAGCCTGTGCCAGGAGCTTGCTTTCCCCACTTCACAAGCATGAAGCTGAGCTAGGTTTCTTAGCCAAAATATATTATTTTCATGGAGTTTATACTCTACCAAAAAATAGAGTGGGCTCTTCCCTTGGTAATGACATCCAAGTAAAATAACTAGGTAGGGTAAGGTGATCCACCAGGTGATGAAATCCTAATGGGCCTTGTCTCAGGTATGTTGAAGTGCTTATTTTGTGTTTGTGGTTTGGATGTGTAACATTTATGACCTATGATTCATTCATAATGCTTTAATTAACTAGATGTGTTAATTATGCAATAGATAGAGAATGAAATGCAGTATGTTTTAAACCCAAATTGAAATTGTGTTAATTTAGATGAAAACAAAGAGGAATAGGAAAAGAGGATGATTTTCACTATCCTTTCTATGCATGCAGAAGAAAAGAATTCTTTTTAACTTGAAAAATTTATTGATTTTATTTTGTGAAGAAAAAAGAGCACTAGAGAGAGAAAAGTTTAATTTACTGCTTCTAAAATAAGAAAATTGCATTTTTCTTTATTTTTTCCTTTTTCCTAAGTAATAAGAAGAGAGAGAAAGTATAATAAATGACAAATTGATTATTGTGAACTTAAATTAACACTTAAAAAACATACAATGAACCTAAGGAAAACTCTTGGGTGTACCACCCAGGGTGTGCCAGAAATGTTTCAATTATTTTTTATTAAATTTAAGAAGTAAGAAATAGAGAAAGAAAGGCTAGGAATTAGTGATTATATGTATCTATATTGGTGTACACCATATCTAGACAAAGTCAAGGAATCCTCTTTGGTTATGGAGGACCACCTGCAAGTAAGAACACACTACCATAAAATATTTATTAGTAGGTTGGTAAGTGGGCTTCCAAATAAATTGCTTGTTTCAAGAAGTGACAAACTTCCTGGGGGATGATAGTCCACTATTTAATACAAAGCGTTGAAAATGAAAAGACAAATTAAAGTAGAGAGAGAGAGAGAGAGAGAGAGGAGAGAGAGAGAGAGAGAGAGAGAGAGAGAGAGAGAGAGAGAGATGAGAGAGAGAGAGAGAGAGAGAGAGATGAGAGAGAGAGAGAGAGAGAGAGAGAGAGAGAGTTACATGTACCTTTTTTGTAACATGTGTGTAGCAGTCAGTATCATAGAGCAAGTAAAATGTAATTTTGGTTTGTTAGAGGGTTGTTCAAGTTAGTTTAGGGTGAATTGGGGTAAAAGGGCAATCACTAACATCGGTAGGGGTAACCGATGTCAGTAGTGTTAATGTGAATAATATTGGTAGGATAACTGATGTCAGTATGGGAAATAGGGTCAAAAATTCATACAAGGCTTTCCTGAGTATAGGGAAGGATATTTGACAGGTTAATGGGGTTGGAAAAGAGTCCTATGAGTGGTTAGAGAGATGGTAAGAACTCTAGGTGAGGATTTTGGTTTGGTTTAGGTAAATGTATGGAGATGAAGGAGTTTTGAAAACTCCTCAGGGGATGGATGGGACTTGTGTAAATGCTAATTGGAAATAATTAAAATTCATAGAATACAAGGATGCTTAAATTATAGAATTACCTAAAGAGATACTCTTGATAAATCTTTATTAAGGTGACTGACCAAATTGAGACGAGTGTGTGCCACTTATTCACTATAGTTCAAGCTCTTTGCACAATGGATCAATTCTAGTTCAGGATTTGACTAGTAAAGAGAAGTTGTGAGTCTAATTATAGTGGATAATTACCAAAATATTGTTAAGAGTACTTTGAATCTCTTGAGTGAGTTTCTGCTTGAGAGAGAGAATGTTTGTGGGGGGTCAAAATGGGGTTTAGAATGTTGCTTAAATAATTGACATCAATGATCTTACTGACATCAATCTCAGGTTGACTGATGTTGGTTGAGGGTTGAAAAACTTCAATAGCATAAGAATAGGTCAAAAGGGATATTTTTGGCTTCTTTCTTCTATTTCTCTATGCCAAGTGTGACACCTATGAAGAAATAGTCAATATGTGAGGTTGGGTATAGGGTAATTGGTTAGAAATTGGTTTATAGGGTAAGAATTAGTTATTTATGGGAGACCAAGTCTAGTGGTGACTCACATGGGGAGAATTGGTCTTGGGGAAAGGTGGCTAGGCAAGGTGGCATAGGGAATATTCAATTAATCTTAATTAATTAAATATGTGGGGTAAAGGCATGGGTTAGGAAGACTTGTTACACAGGGGTTCTAAGGGGGGTTTCAACACAACACATTATACACTTTTGTAATGTAATTTTGGTGTCTACACCTATATAAAATCCATTTACATGATTCAACATGTCTTTGAAGTGTTAGTTACCCTTCTATGTGATCATGGTACACTGGTTAGGGTACTTGGGGTTATGGGCTTCTCTCTCTTTGTTAGCCCTTAAGGGATCTTGGATTGAAACCTAAGTGTTGATGATACTTTGAAGTGTGTTGATACCTTATTCATGAATTTTTAATTCCTAAAGGACCCATATAAGGTCTATGAATTCTCATTTTTCTCTTTGAGACTAAAATACACATTAGTCTCATGATTGCCCCTTGCCAATGAAGTGGGCAAGGTTTGATATAAAATAGTGGATACTTACACTAATTGTATGAAATTGAGGTGACCATTATTGTATTAATACACTTGTGAAAATTATATATACCAATTTAAAAAATATGATCAAACTTATAGGGCTATCAAAACACTAATTCCTCTCATGATTGGTTGGAGTGCTTGCGGCAAATAACCTAGGAAAGTTATCTTGGGTTCAAGAACTATTAAGTAAATTAACCTAAAAATGAATTTCATTATCATGTTTTAAATATTATATTAAATTATTTATGATTATTATCCATTAAAAATTACATTTCAAGAGGGTATATAACCTTGTATCTCCCATTGAGGGTTTATATGCTAAATAGGTTTGTTAACCCTAGAGGTCAGTAAAATGAGTTTCTCCTCCTTATTCACTTTATGAAACTTGATAGAGGAATATTTAGAATTTACCTATATTATATCACCACTTTTATGCATCAATGTACATGGTGGATAACGTATTTTATCACCTACCTTTCAAAACTCTTCAAGTCACTAGATGACTATGTTAGGAAACTGTGTCCCTTGACTATAGGTTACTACCTTGGAGAATATTTTTGGAGGTTTTTTGCCCAAAAAAACTTTGATATTATGTTAAATTCATAATTTAAATTCATTAATAACTCAAAAAACTATCAATATTACAGTTGTACTCCTGATGCCCATTATCTATTGGATTCTTGTTGAGTCCCTACAAGCTGGCTATAGGTGTAGATTAGGTGTTGACTATAGGTAAGATTTTTGATAGATATTTGTAATAGATCATTGAATTTATGTTTAGTTATTATAAACCTTTTATGGATTATTGAAACTAACAAACCCAATCTCACCATTCTTACTTCTATCTAATTGTCCTTGTTATTCAAATAGGCCTCAAGACATCATTTTAGACTCATTGGTTGTAGGTGTCTTTCAAGCAGCCTATAGGTAATCTCAGGGCACTTACTATAGGTTTTATTGGATATGAGTTATCATTCTCACTAATATTTAACTTTATTAAGAATTATAAGATTGGATTAAAAACACCCTTCAAATAGTCTATCTTCTTTCCTATGCGATATATCATGTCATCCCACTCATAGCCTATGTATGGCCCTTTAATTACATGACTATGTTTTGGTTCATGACCTCTCCTTAAATTATATTAACTCTTGTCATCACTAACCTTCTAATTATTTTAAACTAATTTATAATCTTAGTTTTATCCAAAACATCTCCAAACACACTTCTGCCTCTTGTTAAAGATTAGAGAATGGGCTAGTCCCTCAAATAGTCATGTAGCTTATCACAATAAGATAGTTAACTATGTCTCTAGCTTGAAATTACCATATTATCAATAAAATTATCAGGTATTTAACTTACTTTAAGATATCAAGTGGCATTAAGAGCCTTTCAAACACATCTTAACACCTCTTATCACTATTTCAATGGCTTATAAAGGCTTATGACAATGTATTCTCATTTCTAACCTTCTTAACTGGTTTGCACAAATTTATAGGTGTAGACATGAGGATATCAAGACTATCATTTTTATTTGAGACTACATTCCTACCTCTAATCTTATTCAATGGTCTATGAACTAATTGAGATAGGTTTTAAATGTATCTTATATACCTTTATCAACACTTTTGTGATGTTTTCAAACATTTGTCCTTGTCTCTTCCATATAGGGCTGTAGGTATTTTATTTGGACTATCAACCTAGTATTTAACCTTCACTTGAATACAAGTGACTAGTATCTCAATGGATTATAACATTGTTTTCATCTATAAGGAAGTTAGGTTCTTGGCTTAAGGCTCACCTTGATTTGATGTGACTTTAGTCCAAAATAAGGACCTATAGGCCTAGGGCCTGTAGGTCTTATTTGATTGCCTTAGTGTTACAAAGAAACACTCCTTAAACTTGGTTTTTGAAATAATTCCAAACTACTTCACATTTCTTATCATTATTTCAAGGATATACAAGGCATAAGATAAACATATGACTGCCAACTCACTTAAGTCACAAAGCACTATGACAAACATATGACTACCAAGTAGGGGTTTTACAGTACTTATATGGATTTAGTTAGTCATCCTAGTCTCTCTCCACTTTATACATCCTTATTTAGTCCTAAAATAAGTCACTATTTCATATTCATCATCCATACCATAAACATATCATATTATATCATTCTTCATCTTTATGAGTCTTGATTTCCATGAAAACTTGACTATGTTTCCACTTACATAGTTATAGGTGACCATTTTAGTGTTTAGTGGACCTCATAAGTAATTGTGATGTCATAATAATTTTTTAATTACTCCTAATATGATATAATATCAATAGCCTATCACTAAGAACCTTAAACTTGATAACCACTTACTTTATGATTCAACTAGATGACTTTTGAAGAAACCTAATTGACTATTGTAGGTGGTGTTTTTAGGGTATTTTGTATGGAATGACGTGGGATGAGAGATAAAAAGATATTGATAAGGTCATTTTCATGGATTATTAACTTTTAATTTTTTTAATAAAATTTAGGAGGTAGTTGAAACTCCTTTAATACCTCTAGTCTCATCCAATACACCTCTTTCCATGTAGTATACTTAACTATACTTTCACCTTGGTGACTGTAGGTATAGATTTGAGGCTTTTATATATGAATTTAAAGGTTTTTAACTCATTATTTATCTTTTCATATATTGTAAATATATCCATATTAAGGAGTATCCACTCTTATTATCTACAGGGCTCATAAGTCTCTTGTGACCTTTTGAAATCATTTGCTACTTGTCTTTTTTTATACAGACATGTAAGTGCTTGAGACACTTCATGAAACTTCTCAAGATGAAAATTTGGACCATGTTCCCAATTATTCAAAAAACCAATATCTCAAAAGTTTCCATATTTTTTATCAATGATGTTACTTATTATTCATACCAAAATGAAGTTTAGACCTGGAAAGATCATCCAAATATCATGCAAGTCTCTCAATAATCAAGTCACTTGGAGATTATGGAGAAAGAGAGACATTTAAAAAAAACACATGAATTACATGGATTTTAATGATATTAAATAAGTGATGTAGTTTTATAAACCTTTTAAATTAACCATCATGAAGATAACCCCAAACTTGCAGTAGGATTCACTAGAACAACTCATTCATCAATACATTCTTCCTCCAAGTGAAGGCACCTCATAGAGATGATTTGGATGATTAAAAAAAATTAAATGTAAATAAATTACATATAAAAATATTCCTCAAAACCATTACTATCCATCAATTTCTTAAGTGGATAAATAAGTGCAAGAACATACCCCTCTTGGATAGATAGGCCATAGTGACCTGCTGTCACTCTTAGTGATTATTCATAAAGAATAAGACATAATTATACAAAAAATGACACTAATTTTAATATTAATAATGAAAATAACAATTTCCAAAGTTTTAGATCCTAACTCTCTCTCCTTTTTCCGTACTGAGTACTTGAAAACTACCCTTCTAGAGCTGTCAAGGAGGTCGATATGAGAGATAAAATGGTTTTCTTAATTTTAAAACCTAAAAAATATTTAAAATAAAAAAATTAGCCTTTTAATGGAAAAATAATGTTTAATTAATATCAATTTTACTTTGATAATTATATGGATGGCTATAAAATACTTCTTTTTGGCACTAAAACCATCGAAATCACTTGATAAACCTATTGAAAATGCTACAAAATGTATCCATTGTACTTTTTTATGCCTAAAAAATTACACCATATTATTATTCTAAACTTATACTATCATTCACATTCAAAATGTAACATCCCCACTGGGATCTACTAGAAAAATGTAATTTTTTTAATAAATACATATGTAAAAACAAACTACAACCCAAGAGTCTAACAAAGATGTTTAAAGTAATCACGAACAATTATGATAATAGTTAATAACACAATAAAATTAAATGCATCTAGATCATGATAGTATGACAACTAAATAAAGAAAGTAATTATACATTTCATTTAACCAAATTCACAATAATCACTATCAATGTGTCTCAATGGAAAATTACAATTCTTTAATACAATTTATTACAATGTAAAAAAAAGATACTCAGCTACCCTGGAGCTTGGTTCTTGAACTTCAAATATCTATGGAAATATTAAGTGTCATCTTGATAAGTAGTAATGTTGTGAGGATGGAGAGCATCATCTAAGCACTTTTCCACACCAACTATGAAACAATTGCACTATCTCATCATAAAATGGCCCTCCCTTCATAGATGGATAGATACTAATGGTGTGGGAATCTAGAGAGACTAGATAGTACCTATGTGCTATATAATTTATAGCTAACTAAACATGTAGTGTATCCTATAAAAACTTCATCTATTGAAAGATATCACACATACATGTAAATCATACTCTTGAATGATAATGTCTCACTAAAAATACTTTGGCCAAAGCTTTACGAATAGTAGTATAAAATAATCTATAGATCTACAAATTTCATGCACACCACTTGATCAGATTACCTTTATCTTACATTGCAATGCCAATAAGCTAGTGAAGTCCATCTCACTCCTTACTATGCATTAACAATGAAAATTGGTCAAACATAATTCAACCATAATATTAAATAACATACATCCCACTAGAAAATGCAACACACAACATGATATATACATGAATAATAACATCATACATTAATTATATCTAAAATATGCATGAATCTTTCACTATATTCTATCCCATACTAGAAATAATGTTTTTCAATATACTACGCAAGTAAACATACAAATTTATCGTATAATTTAACAACAAAATTGGTTTCCAGTTCTCTACACCCTATGGAAACCCATATTACCATAGATGGTGTTTTAATCATAACTAATAATTAAACTCATAAAGTAGTTAAAATTATATGGAAACATTCATTTTAAACAATAGCTAGAAAATTAGAACCTTTGTTCAACTCAAAATATAAAATGTTTAGTTTATCTGTTTGGCTTATTTTAGGGTTTAATAAGCAACTTTTTGCTAAACTATTATTACAATTCTCTCATTTTTTAGATTAGCATGTCTTCCAAGAATATTAATTTAAATAATTATAACCCCATGTAAAATAGACATAACTTAGTTCAATGTTCCACTTGACGTGTTCCATATTTAAGGAATTTAAAAGTTCCACTAGTTTTATTCCACAAGACAAAGAAGTAAACCCATTCAACTTTAATTTACACATAAATATGGTTGGCTTCATAGTTATAACTATGAATCTAGTTCTAAATCATTACTCTTATACTAGAGTTTATCAATACCAATTTTGTTCCTATCGGGATATATATATATATATATATATATATATATATATATATATATATATATAAATGTAATTATAGGAGAGTTTTTAGAAAGTTAGAAGAAAATTTGATTCCAAACAAGTTTATGTAACTGGCCCCCACGTCCCCCTTCTCCCCCCCCTCGATTTCCGCTACAAGGGTGATCAATTTAAATATTCTCTAATTATTTAAAAACCTCCTAGTTAAATAATTTTATAACCATTTAATAATATAATAATATTATAACCTATATATTTTTATATTCTTAGTCTATGGAGAATATAAGGCAAATATAACAAATTCCAAACTTAGACTAGTCATAGTAATTATAGAGCTTTAGGCCTTATTCCTTCTTCCACACTATTTAGCTCCACTATCATTAAGATGAATATAAGAGGAGGTTTTTATATATGTAAACATAATATTCACGGCTGGAAAAGTTAACATTATAACTAAGTTTAGGAAAGTTCAGCCAATTAGTTTCATTTACTTGTTTTGTTCTCATACCAATCCACCATTTTATTTAAACTAAAAATGATGGCAATTTAATTCCTTTTAGATAAATAAGTATATATTTACTAATATAAATAAATTTTCCCCCACAAAAAAAAGGATCAACAGAAAAAGGGTGATGCCCCAAAATAGAATTGTTAATTCCAATTCATATTAATTAAGCTCATCTTGTTCAGATTTAATAATTATAAATGTCTACAACTAATCTGATTTTCCAATTGGAAAATTCAAAACAAGGCATGATAAGATTTTAATCTAAAATTTAAACTTTCTTGAACAAGGGCAATGCCTGAAAAAAAATTACTATTTTTAAAATAATAAAACCTCTTGCCCAAACTAGTCTCAGGCATACTGATCCATAAACTTAGCAATAATATGCTTATATATTTATTTTTTTCTTAACAATAATAATTTATGGAAATAATTTAACTTGAAAATAAATTTATGATAGTAATTTTTCAACTATATAAAGGAGACACCATTAAAAAATGAACAAGACAATCAACACACGCAATTGATTATGGAGTTTAACACAATGGCCTATGTCACCTGATCCTATATAAGGTCGATCTATTAAAAATGCTTAAAAACACATACAATACATTTTAAAAATAGAATTTCATCAACTACAAAGTTGATCCTTGGGAAAAAAATATCATAAGTCCATTTTCAAACTTTTTTCCAATTCCGCTTCTAACTCCCTCAACAAGCCTCTTAAGCCTCTTTGCTTAAGCTTTAGTAATAGTTACTATGCATTCGAATCTGAAAATTGATGTTTTAAAAATAACCCACGAGTCCATATTCATACTTATATAGGGCTTGAATAATTGGGTTACAATAGTTATTGAGAGGCTTTAATTGATAATCCAATCCTTCAGATTGAAATAATTCATATTCAAAAACTTAGTAATTAAAAACTAAGCATATAATTGAATAATGAAGTGGGAGAATTTTAAATCCCACATCATATGGATTAATCCTAATTTCCACAGTTATATCCCACATTTGGGATTTGTTGAGTTGGCTTAATATTTTAATTTCCATGATTTTATAGTGGATGATGCCTATACATAGGCATTGGCATATAATTTGGGCTTGGGATGTGGAAGCATGCTTCATGGCATTTGGATGTGCTAAGTTTAGAATGTATGTTAGGTCCCATGGTGATTTGACCCATGGAAAATATGCCTCAACCATGGTAATTTTGGATGTGGAAAAATGTAACTTGGACTTTGTGGCATTACTTGGCATTAATAATGAACCTTCAACATGTCATTAAACTTCATAAAATTAGACCATGGAATTAGTTAGGTGGTGGCAAGCCACATGGTGGCTTGAGAACCCACCATATGGACCACTCCCATTATGACACTTATCATCATTTAATTGGATTTTCCATAGTTATATCGGTGGTAGGGTCCCCCTCCATGATAAAAGTGGAATCCATAGGCTATGGTCCCCATAACCAACCTTTTACGCCGCTATGTATATGCCTATCAAAGACGAAGATGAGAAATCAAACAAATCTAAATTTTTGATTAGACTAGCTACCACATGTTACTACATTACATCACTTGCTAATTTTTAATTGTTGTGAAATTTCACTTTACTACCACATCAGCCATGTCACTTTATTTTCATGTCATTATTTTGACCAAGTTTGACCATAACTTTGACTGGTCATAACTTATGCATATGGACTCTATTTTTCAAACCGTAAAATATGTTAAAAAGCTTACGATGAGAAATATTTCATGGAAATAGATTTGTAACATTACATGATGTTAACATTTTGTATTTTGATCAGTTTTGACCACCTATTGATTGGCTTTGACTGGAAATTTGATTAGCTATACAAGGAGCATATGAGATCCATTTTTCACATTCCACATACCGTTGGAAAGGTCTCAATAGTCCCTAAAAAATGGTGTAGGTTTTGGTATACTTTAGGATCTTTTATGAATTAACCTCTGAATAACCTACACCCCCTATTGGTTGGGTAATATTATTTTCATATTTTTAATTCAATGTCGTGCCAATATGTGTGTACTTGGCTTGGCTAGAGTTTACTACATTATATATTATTACATTATTATAATTACTTATATATTCAATTCTAGCTATCAAATTCCTTAAATTTATTGATTCAAATTTTCTATTGATTACTGGGTTTTACACCTACATGAAAACAAAACTATTTTATCTTGTTATTAGTTTACCAACATATCTGTATGACACCAATTTAGGGATATTTATAAATAAAAATTGACCCAAACATTTAATACCATTCTAGTTGATGCCTCAAGAGAATAGAAAATTTGTTGTTTAGTGAAAAGACCAAAATAAGGTTGAGAAGTTTGACACCCTACTATGGCAGATTTAATAAAAGCCTATATATATAAATTTTCTCCTAGTTTAAAATACTTGGTAAAAGACTCAAATAATTAGGATGCCAGTGTTTGATGATCTATCAGAATTATAATGCCCACTATATATATGTTAGGTTTTCTAAATTGCCTAATTTCATTCTAGTATGTATAAAATATTATCTTAAATATTTAGAAGCAAACCATAATTTTAAAGGTTGTATATTATTTGTATCTAGAATAATAATGGCATGGTTCCTATCTTGGGATTGCTGGTTATAGTCAAATATTTTCATGAATAATTACATAGAGTTTTCTAAAGGGTTTGGGCCTTTACTAAAAAAGTGTTTTCAACCATACTTTTGACCCAATCCTATTTTAACAATGATTTATATGTTTTGTATCGAAATGTTATTATCTGTTATTTAACAACTTTATTCTATCAACAAAATAGTGAATTTTAATACATTGCCTCCCGTTAAAATTTGCTTGTTGATCCTCTGTGCCTCTTCTTTCCACACTCCATCCTTCCCTCTTCCTTTTCAATAATTAAGCTATGCTAACTCCCTTCCATTCCATCTCTTAAATAGAATAATAGATGTTAATTTGTTCACCCAAATTTTTGTTTTTGTTTTATCTTTTTTAATTTTAGGATATTTTAATTCTTTTCTTGTTTTTTTTCTAGATTTTAATTTATTTTTCTAATTTAAATATTTTTCCCTCTTTTTCTCTTAAAAAAAAAATTCCCTTTTATATTTTAATAGGAAATTATAATTTCATTTATAGTCCATTTAGCATTTAATCATGTTTTAGAAATTTAATGATAAAATAATAAATAATAACCTGAATTTAAATTTTTCCTTAATTAAATTTGCTTCCAAAATAATAATGACACATTAGGCTAACCACATAAGGGATTTTTATTCTTATAGTTAACCTACTCAAGAAAACATAGAAATTAGTAATTTAAACAAACACCAAAATAATCATTTTTAAATGCATTTCTACCATGACTAGTTATTGTAGAGTGTGCAGGGTTTTTACTAATGCTCAATCGACCAACGATATTTCCATTTACATCATCCTCTCTGATGATGTTGTCTCTCCTATATGTTTGAGGGATGAATTATCCTACACCCACCTCACCACACATAGGTAGTTAGATCATACAATATCAACATCATAATCAATAATATGTAACTATAACAATTCATTAATATGCTTGAAAATGTAAACACTTACATAAACCAGTTCATACTAAGCAATCATGAATTATCACCTAATTAAGCAACATTATATTATCCTAAAATAACATAATCTTAATTTTAATTAGAAAATATAGTAAATATGATGTGTATCTACCATAAACATCTATAAATAATCAAATAGTTAGTTTAGCTAGGAAGCGAGATATAACACAAAACTTGCCCCAAAAGACAAAAAATGACCTGAAATGCAATAAACTAGGTCATGAAGTTAGTCAAACCTATCACCAACTAGTTAGATAAATTATAAAGCATGATATAACTTTGATACAAGCCATAAATCCTCTTATGATGTTTTGGACTCATTTCTCTTCTTAATACAACCTAAAACTAGTCACAAAGAGGCTAGACAAGCAAATAACCATGGTGACCAAAACCTTAATTTCATAAAATATACCTTAAACTATGTTAATCAAGGATTTAGATTATTATTTCAATAATATTACAAAACCAACACACCAATTAACAAGGAAAACAACATGACAAGCAAATTTTTGAATGACAAGTGTGGCAGTTTGACCTGTGAGGTCAAACTTGTCAACATTTTGATGACTGAATTGGGAAGCATGCTTGTTATGCTTGAGAATTAGACCAATGACATATATTTTAAACTCATAAAACCACTCTTGAATTATGTAATGATAGTGACGAATCTGATTCATAACAATAAGACTCCTTTGACTTAAAACAAGCCAAATTTCTCCTCCAAAACAAGGAAAAAACACACAAAATAAAAGAAACTAACAAATCAAATGTGCAAAAAAACACTTATTTGAGACAAAATTAAAAAAAAAAATTATAGGATAACACTTGGAAGAAAAAAAATAAATTAACTATGTACAAGGAAGTTATCTCTAAAAACTAATGTTTCAGATGTATCTCATTAACTAGGATTGGAAGCTCCTCACCATCCATCTTTACAAGTTAGAAGGCATTGTGGGATTTGCAACTAGAGATTATGTATGGGATACTCCAAAGAGAATAAAAATTGGTATGACTTCTTGGTTTATCTCTATCCTCATAACACTTGAGAACCAAATCTCCTTTGAAATTTTGTAAAGAAGCTCCTTTGTCAAAGACTCTCTTCACTTGTACTTGGTGAATTTCCATAGCTAACATCGATTGATTTTTGATCTATTCCAGCTCTATAATCTCAGAATACATGATATCCATTTTTTAATTCTACAACAACTCAAGTTGGTACATGATATCTAAAGCAAAAAACTCAAGAGAAATGGGTAACCTTGATTATTTACCATATACCAGTTTGTATGAATATTTGGCTCTTGATATTTTATATGTGATCCTATCATCCCATAGATATGACTTCAAATTTAAATACCATGACCTTTGATTATATTCAATGGTCCTTCTTATTATTTTCAACATGTTTTTATTGGTAGACATAGCAAGACCATTTCCTTGTGGATATTAGTTTAATGAAGTGCTAAGGTAAACACCATGTTTAATAACCCATTGGCTAATCCTAACTCCCATAAAATCCATGGAATTGTCTAAAATTATGGTTGAATGAACCCTAAATCTAGTAATCAAACCTTCATATAAATATAATACATTGGATTCATTTGCTTCTTTCAATGTTACTACCTTGGTCCATCTTTTGAAGTAATCTATGGAAATAAGGATCCATTTATGACTTGAGTTTGAAGGAGGGTTAATGAGGCCAATAAATTCCAATCTCCATTTTACAAAAGGCTGGTCCACCATAATTGGTTGCAGAGGTAAGGATGTAGGTCTCACTTTTCCTACAAACATAACACATTGATTGCATTTCCTAACCCATGCATGATAATCACTGAATATACTTATCCAATAGTACCCACCTCTCATGATCTTAAGGGATATAATCCTTGATAATAAATGTCCTCCAACATGTCCACCATGGAACTCTTTAAGCAACCTTTATGTTTGGTTTGGATCTATACACCTTAGGAACATATCATTGATGTCTTTCTTAAATAGGACACCATCAACAAAAAGAAAATGAATAGATTAAAATTTGAAATATCTTATTATTGAATAAATTAAATGATAAGGATAATAACCATCTTGAATATATCTTGCCAAGTCATGAAACTAGTTGGAATGTGAGGTATAATCAACTATAACTTCTTCATCATTCAACACTAAAACTACTTCTTTAACCTCTTACAAGTCTTGGGCTAGATGCTCACAAAGTCCTTTACCTCTAATCAGATTTATGACCTTGATTTCCACATCATACTCCATTACTATTTTTATCTAACCATCCCTCTTCTCATTTATATCCTTATTCAAAAGGAACTCCTTGATATTTGGATGAACAACCATTAGATGTATTCTATTATTAGATAACAAGTATCTAAACTTATTAAAAGCCCTAATTACTAAAAGACCATGATTTTAAAAAATAATAATACCTTGTCTCATACTCCTCCAAGATTTTAATGAATAATTCTATTAGATAATTCAAGGTCTCATGACTCTATTGCATAATAATACTCGAAATAATGTCCATGTTAGCATAAGTGTACAAAATGAAGTCTTTTAAGAAATATGGATTTATGAGTGTAGGAACACTAGTTATGGCTTAATTTATCTCCTAAAAACTATTAATTCCTTCCTTGGACCATATAAAACTTTGATTCTTCTTTAGAATGGTTATAATTGGCTTAGCTAAAGTGGCAATATCTAAAATATATCTTCTTATGTAATTGATTTTTCCTAATAAGCTTTATAATGTATTTTTGTGTTTAAAAAAGGATAGAGTAAGAATTGAATATAACATTTCAATATCTATACTTAAGAAATGTTTTAAAACCATATGTCTAATAATATTACCTTCATGTATCAATAAAACACATTTTTTGGGGTTAAGATACACCCCAAATTGCCTACACTTTTCAAACACTTCTTTGAGATGGACCATGTGCTCACTTTAAATCTTTGAAAACATAGTTCTATTATAAAAATAAATAATTAAAAACATATTGATAATACCTTGGAATTCCATATCCATGTCCTTCTAAAAAAATCTCTAGCATTGGATAAACCAAATGGAATCTACCTATATGCAAATGTCCCCCACTAGGTAGTGAAGGATCTTTTGAATTAGTCTTCTTCCTTAACCAAAATTTGATTGTAGCCACTATATACATCTAACAAAGAGAACCTCTCTAAACCTACAACTAACTACAAAGTTTGTTCCATCAATAGTAATGGATAGTGATCTATAATGGAAGCCTTGTTCAAATCTTGTAAGTCAACACATAGTCTAATCTCACCATTCTTCTTTCATACTAGAATAAGGTTTGAAAAACAAGTTGAGTGAATGATTATAAATATGATGGATAACTCTTATGAAGCTCATATTTCATCAAAGGCTCATATTTTGGATTTATAGGCCTTTGCTTTTGTCTCATTGGTTTAGTTTCAGCCTCTATCTCAATGGTGTATTGATCTATACTTGGGTAAAATATTTTTAGATCACTATATTGACATGAAAACACATCCAAAAAAATCCTATATAACTGAATAAAGGATTATTTTTGTGAAGGAGTACATAATTTACCAAATTTCAAGTTCTTTCCAACTACAATCTCCACATTGGCATAGTTCTCTTCCTTAGTTGACAAAGATGACTTATCTTTTCTTATTTCATCATCTCCACTGAAGATTTTCTCAAGTGTAACTAATATTTTCAATAAATTTTTAGTTTTTTGTTGCATAATTTAATCCCCATAATGCTATAATAACTTTGACTAATTCTTGGAAGAGAATTCAACCTCCTTTTACAAGAACCTAACAATCTAATTATCATCCTCAAATACCTTCTAGTTCTCATGATTATATAGAATGGAAGGACTCACAACTATCTTGATGTATGAATATTTTCTCATTTTTTTATATCAACTGGAATGTTGAATTGAGCCCTTATGGAAGCCAACCTATCTACATGTTTATTATTATCTCTTAACTCTACCTAAATGTTAAAATCTTAAAAATCCTCAAGTAAGTACCACACTCTCTGCTTATAATAGACAAGTAATGTATTTTTACATACATTAAGATCTCTTACTTGGTGAACTATAATTTCACTATCACCAAAAACTTACAAGGTGATGATTCCCATCTTCCTAGCCCACTGCAAATTATAGACAGGTGCCTCATAATCTATAAAAATATTTGAGAAACCAAACTAAAAATAAATTGAAAAAAATAACCTTTGAATTTATGGATATATAAACATAATTCCATCCATATTACCATGCTTGTTCCTTGATCCATTGAAGTATAACTACCATAGACAATCACTAGATTCATCATCCTTCACCATGGATGGAATTAGTGCATCATTCTCATGGAGGCAATAAAAATCATGTCCCTCCTCCTAAATTATCTTTTATGGATCATGATAATGTAAATTTGAATCACATTAATCAAGTAATAAATATGTAATTACATCTAAAGGTGAGTTAGTTTCCTCTTCACTAGTTTCTATCACCTCATTTGAGATAACAAAGTTAGTGTTTACAACACTTGACATATAAGGCTCCAAATAGAAAAATTTAATGGGTTAATAATGGATTTTTACCTTGATACCATACCTATTTTTTAACATTAAATATGTCCAATCAACTGATATGTATCCACCAATCTTCAAGGTGAAGTCTCTAGACAAACACATGGCAAAGTAAGGAGGTAAGTCCGCCACCACTACATCTTGATTAATGGTGACATTTGGGCAAGCATGTAATGTCAAATTTAGGTTATTAATCATGCCTAATATATTTTTTGTTGAACCATATATATACAATACCCATTTTTAATTTGGTTCATAAATTAAGCCAAGCTTATCCATAATTTTTTAAGGTATGATAGTGCTACTTACTCCACTATACACCATACTTTTATGAACTAATGTATCTCCAAATATAAAAGAGAGATAAAAGGAATGTATTTTAACTTGTTTTACTTCATCCTTACCCACATTTACCTCTTTTTTTACTTGATATACTTGATGTCTTATTGGATGATCTGAATTTGTCAACATTATGCTCTCCTTCTTAGTTGATTTAGACATAAATTTGAGAGCTAAAAGTTCTTATATGAGCATGTCATTTTGTCTTGGGATTTATAAGTAATCAAAAATTATCATAATAACATTTTAATTCTTCATATGATCAATAATTATATAAGTAACTACACTTACCCTTTTCTACACTTTTTGAACGTCTAGTTGATCCTAAACATGTGATGCTTGAGGAGACATGCTAACATCTACATTATGATTATTTTGTGATATATGGGTATAAAACTAATTTTTATCAATATTAGGAACATTTTAAGGAGTACTTAAATATTTACCAACATTTTTGGTTTCCTCAATAGATCTATTTTTGTCTCTAGTCATAATTATAACCATACTGCTTGATGCACTTAAATCACCAACTTGATTCAAGGCCACATGATCATATAGATGCCAATTGACAAAATTATAATCTAGATTCCCTTGTCTAGGAATCATATTGTATTATTTTTTCATACTTTAATTATGTTTACCATCTTAAAGGTAAGCCTCTTCTTGAGCCATTTGAGGAATGACTATGGATTGGTTAACCAATGTTTGATTTTGTAAGTCATTTTGGTTTGAGGGTTGCCAACCTAAATCTAGCATCATGTTGTTCTAAGTAGGCATAAGAACAATAGCCTTAGAAGATGATGGAGCATTTGGATCAATATATACATATGGTATATCTTGAGTTATAGCTCCTTGAGATTAATAAAATGGTCTCTATTCTCTAAAGCTTTGATAGGGTGTCCTATTTTTTTTAAAAGGATGATAAGTAGGTTGATTAGGAACTTGGTAAGGCATATTTTCTTTGTATTATTGCCTATTGAATTAGACAATCTCATTCCCAAAGGACTAAAACATTTCTTTGAGATCTCTAATTTAAAATGATTGGCTAAGAGGGATTGAAACTTGTGCCTAGGGGGTTGTAATAGGAGCCAAATTAGGAGCTTGAGGGGCTAATATGGGTTGTGTTTTAGGGGGAAAAGGCAAATGAGGCCTAAGTTATAATTTCTAAGATTATATAAAACTATTGTCATCTATTATTACAACTTTGTATCCATCAAGAAAAGTGGTATCACCCATTGACTAGATCATGACACTAATGTCAAAATTAAGGGCTCTTAGATAGTATAAGAATGCATATTATGGGGTTGGCCTAATCAATATAGGTATCCTGGTCCATGTTTTTGGTAATCTAAGGTTAAAGTTAGTCATGAAATCATGAGGATCCCTCTTTATAGTAGTTAATTGATACACTAAGGATAGGTGATCATATTTGTCCTTAAATTATCTGACTAAGGCTGCACCTAAGTCATCCTAAGAATAAATAAAGTTTGGTGGGAGGTTTCTATACTACTACAATGTATCTCCTTTGAAAGAAGTAGCAAGAAATATAATAGCCATGTTCTCTTGAATAACATTGTGGACTAAACACATGTTGGAAACATCCTTGATGTGCTCAATGGAGTTGTTTGATTTTATCTTGAAAAGAATGGGATTCTCTTAATATTTAATATAGGTATGTCATCAAACTAGGTAAGATTCAATGGGTTAGCTCTATCGAATAAGACAAACACTTGGTTTCTAATGGCCATCTTGATAGTGGAAATTTCCATAGTTAGAATAATAGGTTGATGAGGAGATAGATATTGCTTTCCAAGATAGGGTTTTATCTTATTAAACCTTACTCTTTTGTAAGAAGTAGAAGGTAGCTTAATGAACTCAAGAGTAATACCTTTACTAGATGATCTTGTGATAAATTTTGGCATGGAAGTGTTGCCTAAATGATGCTAAGAACTCTACAACTTGAAGTAATATTTTGGTTCTATTAATGATGAGTGTCCTCTACTATTTCAAGTACTTTTGTTTATCTTCAAACTTCAGCTATGCCAAGGATAATGTGTCCCACCAGGCATGCCAAAAAATATTGGCAATCAAGAGTGTGACCTTGAGAGAAAGTGTGATATTTATCACTCCTATTGGAACATGGAATCTCTCTTAAGTGTGGGTGAATTTGGAAGGGAGATAATCTCCAAAGAGGGATGGATCCCTTGGTGATCTCACTAAAATTTATTCTTAAATCTAATATCTACTAATTTTAGAAATGGAAAGGGTGAAAATGACACTGTTTATAATAGAATTGAGAGGGAAACTAGAAGTGAAGGTGATGCACTAATGTTGTATGATGACTTATCCTTGTAATGAACACTCTTATGAAAGGGACAAGCTTTCACACATTCTATACACTTAGGAATGACTTATACAATAGTGTTTCACAATAATTACTTAATAAACTCAATATTTGCAAGGAATGAATGTAAAATAACTGAATTCACATCCAATGCTTGGACTAAATATGAGCTAGACACTTATAATGACCTTTAGAACATCAAATATCTTACTTGAAGGTATAAAAAATAGATAATATAATAGGAAAATAAGTGCTTCACTATTCTATATCAATGATAAACACATACACTTCACCAAAAAACCTAAAATAGAGGAACAAAAGATTCTTATTTCTCTTAAAATGTGAGTACAAAATTTGGCATCTTTTTAGCACAATTAAAATTAAAGAGTGATGAATTACATTCTAGAAAATGAGTTTAAATATAAAAATAAAATCTTGGAGATAAAGTAACCACAAAATAGGGGTATTCAAACTTAGTTTTTTCCCTCTATCCCTTTATACCTCCACACAAAATTTGGTGACTAGATCTTGAGTGTTGATGTACTTTATAGCTCATTCTCTCTCCTAAATTAGGCCTAATTATCCCTCCTAGGCCTAGAAGGTATAAAAATTGCTTCTAGGAGATCTAAAACAATTGAAACTCTATAATAGTATTTGATTCACTTTTCATACAATTTCACAAATCTCCATGTCAATTGTGGGTTCATGAGACCCTATGAAAGTGTGCAAACTAAGAAACCATCTTGCTTCCTAGGCTTATTTTGAGTCTATTTAGGATTACCTTGGAAATGGGCTTGGTTAGATCATCTAAAAAATCTCCCATGAATTTTTTTAATCTTTAATAGTTAGTAAAACTCCTAAATGGCCTCATTCCATGATTTTTAAGTTATCCCCTTCTTAGAACCCCTGTAAAACACCAAAAACATGTAACAATATGTTAGTTTGGGTAGTCTATATAGTAGTCCATATAATTTAATTACATGTGAACAAAATATTTAGATTCATAAATAAAATCCAATAGGTTTTAGGATCAAATGGTGGAATTTTATGTGCATTTGAAGTCTATTTCTCTTGACTGGTCACAATCAAGGTTTTAGAAGGGGTTAAGACCTATCTGGGGTCTTAATAATTGTTAATATAGATAAGATGTATAACTTAAATACTTATAATTTGAAAACATTCTTGAATAACTTCATCATCTATCCCAAATGGAAAATCTCCCCATGCTAAGTTGAGAGATGGTACGAGCATTCTAAAGTTGCTCCTTGGGTGGTTTGCTTAGCTCTTTTTTGACTTGAGAGAGGTTTGATCTAAGTTTTGGGTTTTATAAATCACTCCCACTTATGTGAATAGTTCATACACCTATATAAAATCACTTTAAATTACTACACATGTCTTGTAAATGTTAGTTACCCCTCTATGTGTTCCTGGTACACTAGTCTAGGTAATTGGGGTTATGGGCTTGTCTCTCTTTGCTAGCCCTCAAGGGATTTCGGATTAAAACCTAAGTTTTTATGATAATTTTAATTGTTTTTATACCTTAATAATGAATTTTTACTTCCCAAAGGAGCTCTCATGAGGTTTTTAAATTCTCATTTTACTCTTTGAGACCATGGACACCTTAGTCTCATGATTACCCCTTGCCAATGGAGTGGGCAAGGTCTAAGACAAAACAATGGATATGTACACTAATTTTATGACCTTTAGGTTACCATTATTATCTTAATACACTCATAAAAATTATATTTAAAAAATTCAAAACCTGATCACACCTATAGACTCTCAAAACACTATTTTTTCTCATGACTAGATGGGACGGCCTGTCTGCAAAAAGTCTAAGGAAGTTGTCTTGGGTTTAAGACCTATTAAGTCAGTTATCCTAAAAATTAAGTTCAATATCATGTTTTAAATAGTACATTAAATTATTTATTATTATTCTCCATCAGCACTTGCCTCTCAAGAGGGTCTAGAACCTTGTATCTCCCACTGAGGGTTTGTATGCTAAATAGGCATGTTGACCCTAGAGGTTAGTAAAAAGAGTTTTTCCTCCTTATTCACTCTATGAAACTTAATTTAGGATTATTTATACTATATATATATATATATATATATATATATATATATTCTCTCACCACTATTAGGCATAAAACTACATGTTGAATAACATATTCTATCACCTAGCTTCCAAAACTCTTCAAGTCACTAGATGATTGTGTTATGTAACTATGTCCCTTAATTGTAGGTTACTACCTTGAAGAATCTTTTTGGAGGTTTATTGCCCAAAACCTCTTTCATATTATGTTAACTTCATATTTTAAATGTATTTATCACTAAATAAGCCCTTACTATTACCTTTTTACTCTTGACACCCATTGTCCATTAGATTGTTGTTGAGTCCCTACAAGCTAGTTGTAGGTGTAAAATAGGTGTTGACTGTAGGTGATATTTTTGATAGAAATTATTCCTTAATATATCCTTTACCTTATGTTTAATTTTTACAAAACTGAATGGATTTAATTAAACTAACAAACCCAATATAACCATTCTTACTTTTATCTAATAATCCTTATTATTCAAATAGGCCTCAAGACATCATTTTAGACTCATTAGTTGTAGATGTCTTTCAATCAGCTTGTAGGTGATATTGGGGAAATAATTGTAGATTTAATTGGCTATGAGTGATCATGATCAATAATCTTGAAATTTATTTATAATTTCATTATTGGACTAAAAACACCCTTCAAATAGTCTCAGTCTTATTTACTAGACTTGATATCATGTCATCCCACTAGCAGCCTGTGTATGGTCCTTTAGTGTCATGACTATGTTTTGGTTCATGACCAATCCTTAAATTATCTTTAATCTTTTCATCACTAAAATTACCAATATTTAACTAATTTATAATCTTATTTATATCTAAAACATATATGAACATGCTTCTACCTCTTGATCAAGCTTAGAGAATGAGTTATTCTCTCAAATAGGCCTATAGATTATCACATTAGGATAGTTAGTTGTCTCTATCTTGAACCTACCCTATTATAAATAACCTTATCTAGGTATTTAACTTAGTTTAGGATCTCAGTTGACCTTAATATCCTTTCAAACACATCTCAACACCTCTTATCACTGTTTAATGGCGTATAAAGGTTTATGATAGTGTATTCTCATCTCCAACCTTCTTAACTTGTCCACACAAATTTGTAGGTGTAGCCATGAGGGTATCAAGATTTTCATTATAATTTGAGACAAAATTCCTACATATGATATTTTTCAATGGTCCATGAAATTATTGAGATAGGTTTCAAATGTATTTTATATACCTTTATCAACATTTTTGTGACATTTTCAAGCACTTGTCTTTGTCTCTTCCATACAATGCTATAGATATTTTCTTAGGACTATAGGCCTAGTCCTTAGCCTTAACTTGAATTTAAGTGAATATTATCTCTAATGGCTTATATCATTGTTTTCATCTATAAGGAAGTTAGGTTCCTAGCTTAAGGCTCACCTAGTAGTGTTGATTTGATGTGACTTTAGTCCAAAATGAGGACCTATAAGTGTAGGTCCTGTGGGTCTCATTTAATTACCTAAGTGTTAAAAATAAAGACAAATTAAACTTGGTATTTTCAAAAATGTCCAAATACTTCACATTTATTCTCATTATTTCAATTATCCATATGGCATAAGACAAACATATGACTACCAACTTACTTACATCACATAGCACTATGGCAAACATATGACTACTGAGTAGGGGTTTATAGTACTTGTATGGATGTAGGTAGTCATCATGTTATCTATCCACTTTGTATAGACTTATTTAGTACTCAAATAAGTCATTAGTGCATATTCATCATCCATACCATAAACATATCATATTGTATCATTCTTCATCTTTATGAGTCTTGATTTGCATGAAAATTTGAATGTGTTTCCACTTATATGGCTATAGGTGACCATTTTAGTTTTTAGTGGACCTCATAAGTCATTATGATGTCATACTACTTATATAATTAATTCCAATATTCTATAATATTCATATCCTATCACTAAGAACCTAAAACTTGATAACCACCTACTTTATGATTCATCTAGATGACTTTTTAAGAAATGTAATTAACTGCTGTAGGTGGTGTTTTTAGGGTAATTTGTAAGTATTGAGGTGGGATGGGAGATAAAAAGATATTGATAAGTTCATTATCATGTATTATTAAATTATTATCTATTTAATACAACTTAGGAGGTAGTTTAATCTCCTTTCATACCTCTAAGCTCTTCCATTATACCTCTTTTGATGTAGTATACTTGATTATACTTTCACCTTGGTGACTGTAAGTATAGAGTTGAGGCTTGTGTATATGAATTTTAAGGTTTTTAACTCATTATTTATCTTTCCATAAATTTTAAATATATCCATATCAAATAATATCCACTCTCATTGTTTACAGGTCTCATAAGTCTCTTGTGACCTTTTAAAATAATTTGCTACTTATCTTTTTCCATATAGACTTATAAGTGCTTGAGACACTTCATGAAATTTATCAAGATGTAAATTTGGATCATGTTACTCATTATTAAAAAAACCAATATCTAAAAAGTGTCTATCTTGTTAATTAATTATGTTATTTTTATTCAAATCAAAATGTAGTTCAAACCTGGAAAGATCATCCAAATATCGTATAAGTCTCTTAAGAAGCAAGTCACTTGGAGATTATAGAGAAAGAAAGACATTTTAAATAAAACACATAAATTAAATGGATTATAAGGATATTCCATGATTTATGGAGTGTTATAAGCCTATGAAAGTGAACATCATGCAGATAAAATCAAACTTGCAACATGATTGAATAAAACAACCTGTTCATCAATACATTCTTACTCCAAGTGAAGGAACCTCATAGAGATGATTGAATCATAAAACCAACATGAAATAAAAATAAATAAACTATAAAAAAATTCCCCAAAATAATTACTCTTCGTCTATTTATTAAGTGGATAAACACGTGTGAGAATAGACCCCTCTCAAATGGATAGGCCATAATGATGTGCTATCACTCTTAGTGATTGTTCATAAATTATAGGACATAATTATGGAAAAAAATTAAAAAAATTTAAATATTACTAGGACCACTAAAAATTTCCAAAATTTCATCTCCTAAATATCTCTCCTTTATCCATACTGAGCACTTGAAAATTGCCCTTATATAGTTGCCAAGGAGGTTGATATGGGAAATAAAATAGTTTCATTAATTTTAGGACATAAAACCTCTTAAAAATAATTATTTTGACCTTTTAATAGACAAATAAGGTCTTAATTATTCTTAATCTCAATTTTACCTTGATATATGTATGGATGCCCATAAAACAGGCCTTTTGGCACTAAAACTACCAAAATCACTTGATAAACCTATTCAAAATGCTGAAAAATGTATCCATTAGATATTTTCATGCCATAAAAAGTAATCATGTTCTTATTCTAACCTTATTCTATTATTCACATTCAAAACCTTCCCCAAAATCCATAAAATGACCCAAAATGTAGTAAACTAGGTCATGAAGTTAGTCAAACCTTTTACCAACTAGTTAGATCAGTTATACAACATGATATAACTTTGATATGATACATAAGGCCTCTTAGGATGTTTTACACTCGTTTATCCTATTGACATAACCTAAAACTAGTCACAAGGTAAATAACATATCCTATTAGACAAGTAAATAACCATGGTGACCAAAACCTTAATTTCATCAAATCTACCTTAAAATCTTCTTATCAAGGCTTTGGATGACTATTTCAAGAACATTACAAGACCAAAACACCAATTAATAAGGAAAATATCATGACAATCAAAGTTTCTAATGATAGGGGTGACAGTTTGACCTATGAGGTCAAAACTGTCAATAATTAGAAAGAAGCCAAAAGATATTAGATTATGTATTGATTTATTTGACATCAACAAGGCTTACCCAAAGAATGACTTTCCTCATCTAAAAATTGACATGATTTTGGACTCTACATCTGGGTATGAGATGATTTATCTCATGGATGGTTTTTTAGGGTATAATCAAATCAAGATCACACTAGAAGACTAACATAAGAAAATATTCACCACTCCTTGGGGGATGTTTTTTTATCAGGTAATGCCTTTTAGCCTTAAGAATTCTAGTGCCACATACCAATGTTCAATCATTGTCATTTTCTATGACATGATGCATGATATTATTGAGGATTATGTTGATGATATCTTGTGATAATATAAGACTAGAGAAGGATATTCATTGGTGTTACACATAATATTTCAATGCCTCCATAAGTATAAAGTAAGGCTTAACCCTAAAAAGTGTGTCTTTGGTGTCACTTCAGGAAAATTTATAGGCTTCATTGTCTCTAGCAGGGGCATTGAATTTTATCTATCCAAGGTTAAGGAAATTATCAAAATGCCATCCATATAATTTGAAGTAGCTCCACAATTTTTAGGGTAAGATACAATCCATAAGGAACTTCATTTCTCAACTGGATGATAAATGTCATCCATTTACCCAATTACTGAATGAGGGCATTACTTTCTCATGGAATGTCGATTTCCATAAATCCTTTGAACACTTGAAAGAATACTTGGAAAATATTCATGTTCTATTACTACTTATGCCAAAAAATCCATTACTAATCTACCTATCTACCATTGAAAATGTCATGGGGGGAATTTTGGCCCAACATGATGAGAAGGGAAAATAACATGCTATATATTACCTGATCTACACATTGGTCACAAATGAGCACAATTATATGCAAATAAATAAATATTATTTATCCATGGTCTTTATATCCTATACATTGCATCATGACATGATTAACAATAAGACCATAATCATATCCAAAGTATATCTGCTCAAGTGTTTACTCTCAAAAATAGATTTACATGGCTGCATGTCTAAATTGATCATGGTTTTAAGTGAATTTGAGATTGAGTATGTTAATTATAAAGCCATTAAGGGATATTTATTTTTAGATTAGCTTACCAAAAGTCCCCTTTTAGACACTCATCCACTCACTTTGGTTTTCTAGATGAGTCTATCATGACTGTAATAGAAACACCACTTGAAAAGTAGTAATGAAAAAATTATTTTGATGGTTACTTCATGTCTTATGGATCAAGAATAAGACTTTTATTTATCACACCTCAAGGGGATCTCATTCCCAAATGCTTTTTTATAGACTTTACTTATACCAATAACATAGTTGTATATGAATCACTCATTACAGGGCTTTTTTTAGTGGTATAGTCAAATATCCAACACTTACTGATTCATGGAGACTCTTAGCTTATTATCAATTAGGCCACAAATCAATTTCAGACTAAGGATAAGAAGCTTGTGCCTTATAAAGCCATGATGGAAACCCTCAAACTAAAAATTTCTGACCATAAATTTGAGAAAACACCTTGGGCTAGTAACAAAACAATAGATGCCATGGCCATAATTGGTTCTATAATCCAAACCACACATAAAGTAAGAGATTATTAGTTACTAGTTATATCTGGTATGGTGAACTCTATGATTACCTTCATGCCTAGACCATCCCACATAACTTGTCTCATAAAAAAATAAAATACTTCAACCACCAATCATATTGTTACACATTACCTAGACCTATACTTTATCTTAGTGGTCTCCCTATAGATATAGATTCCATGCACCAACCTACCAATATTACTTGGTCAATGAGACTAACTACCACCTATGTTTTGGGTTGTATGAGATAGAAGTGTCATATATAAGATCAAACACTATAAAATATAATTTTGGTCATGCCCTATAGAGAGATATGGGAGATCAACAAAAACTCAAAATAGATAAAGGGGTTCCCTATAGAGAGATATGGGAGACCAATTATAATACAACTATAACTATCGATACAATAAGAGGATAGAATATTGGGGAGGCATCAACCAAATACCCATATCTCATATCTCATATAAAGATTTGATGTAACTTTTCTTTGATATTTTTACTTTGGCCTATGACATCAACAAGGCTTGCCCAAAGGATGAATTTCTTCTACCAAATATCAACATGATTATGGACTCTACAATTAGGGATGAGATTCTTTCTCTCATGGATGGTTTTTTAGGGTATAATCAGATCAATATTTCATTAGAAGACCAATGTAAGTCAACATTCACCACTCCTTATGAATTTTTTTGTTATTAATTAATGACTTTTGGGCTTAAGAATGTTGGTGCCACATACCAACATGTAATGACTATCATTTTCATGACATGATGCATGATATTATTGAGGATTATGTTGATGATATCTTGGGAAAATCCAAGACTATATTAGGACATCTAAAGTTATTATGCATAATATTTGAATCTTTTTCCAAGAATAACACTTATTTTACACATTTATGAACAATTATATTAACTAGTTAGTTCATTGATTTTTTGTATTTTGTTTGTTTATTGCATTTGATTTTTCAGTATTCTACTTGTTTCTTTCATTTGCCTTAGCTTTATTTGTTATGCTATGTTGTAGGTTATTTTTTGTTACCTATTAGTTGGGTGTTTTATGTTTTTTTTATTTGAGTGTTGTGTGTCTAAGGAAAATTAGTTTACACTTTAGTCTCACGTACTTCATAGGCTTGAGTTATTTAATTTTTGAATTTTGATTATGTTTTTATGCTTCTTTTCCCCTCGGTTGCCATAGTTTTATTAAATTATGTTTACACTTAAGTCTTGATGTGTTATATCTTGTACTTGAGTTGTGAGTATTTATATTAACTCCACTTTTTTTATTACATTATATTTACACTTTGGATTTGATTGATCATATATTACACATAAATTTATTATATTTGCATTTAAATTAAGATCTTTCATGCATATGACACACATTATTATTATTATGGTTTGTTTATAACTATGATGCATAATGTCACATGATATAATAAAAATCGGTCCAAATGATCTATCAAGTAATGATTCTAGTGGTATTTCCTCTTGTTCACAATAGACATACCCCAAGTAAAACACCCAATGCACAATAACCGACTCATAAATGAATATTAATCACTACTAGTTATGATGTGAATATTCATACTAGAAGGTAACTTAGATTCATACCATTCCCCTATTATAGTTTATCATTAATTCATGTGACGAGTTCCTTACATGAACTCCCTTTATTAATTTTACATAATGGGGCAAATTATTTAGATCGATCATTAATCATAACCACCCCATAAAGGCACAATCAATTATATCATGATCAAATATACCTTACTAGGTCAAATAACTATGTCAATGAGTGAAGCCACCTTGTTAGGGAAATCATTATTTAGAAATATGTTCCATTATACCCTATCATTTTCTTCTTTTTTAGGGCCTATTTGAAAACACTATTTATCACCCGCTCCCTCAAGGGGGCATATAGGGCTCATCAACAAACCTCTATGGCATGAACCTATACTTGTTAGCTCATAAAAACCTATGATTTTCAACACACCATTCTATCATTAAAATTTTAAACATAACGAATTTTGAATTTTTTGAGAAGACATTACTCTGCATGTGTCTTTTAATACTTGATCAAATAGGGGCAAAATGTAGACACAACTTTTCACCCACTTCCATGTCTAAATGGACTTCAAATTAATTTCTAACAAATGATGAAAATCAAGCCTAGAAATCACTTAACATACCAATTTTTTCCACACATTAGATGTAAGTGCCCAAAATTGCATCAATGATTCCCTATTTGGGGTAATACCCTATATGTAATGATAACATCTCATGGATTCATCCCTAGTTAGGTTATGACCTAAAAAACTAACATTTTTGACTATTTGAGTGGAATACTTAACCAATTCCTTGAAAATACCAAAATACTAAGTAGGGAACTTAACCAAATCCTTAAAATTATAAAAATACTAAGCATAATTGATTAACCAAGTAAATCAAATTAAAAGCTTAAGTTAAAAATCCATGTTGAATTATTTAATATCTAATTTTTTAATATGATTTTTCAAAAAATATTATGAAATATGAGGTCATATGATGTCATCAGCCTCAAAGTAAAAAAATGTAAAATATCAACATAAATTCCATAAAAAATAGAAATTTTAAGCCATGCCTCCATAAATGCATAATTAAATCCATCATTAATTTAATTTGGACTCCCAACCTTGACCCTAGATTAACTAAACATGGTTAGAGTTAGTTAAAAAACTATCAATACAAATGCCATGACCATTATTTAACAATTTTTTAGGTGTAAACAAATAATTACAAATTATGGCTAGAGAGATTCATTGACAACATAAGGCAAGAGCCAATTTCCAAGTGAATAATAAGAGGTGATTCCTACAAAGCATAAGCATCATCAAAGATCATTTTTACACAATATCGAGGATAAGCCTTCTCTCACGTTGCTTTAAAGATAAAATCATTCTAAGAAGGTAAATGGTGTTCTTGTATTTATTTGTAGATTTAGTTATTTTTTATCATTACTCACCCTAGTACTTAGGCATATAACATGTTAGTTATCATTGAATTATTTTGGTTTATCCACTAACAAGAAAAAATAATCATTGTCTTCATAATCCTTAGATATTTTTGCACAATATAGAAGGCATGGTTATCAAAATAAAAATGGTTAGACTAAGAGATACGTAATTAGGCACAAAAAAATAGTGAATGTGAACCTTTTAGTAGTGAGTAGGTATAAAACTTAAAGGTACATCCATGATAGATATATGAAAAGATTTCAACAATTAAGTATTATATAAATCATATTTTTGTATCTACAATTATATGAAATAGATATTAATTCTTCTAATGGTTTTTATTTCTTGTCAGATTAATTGAAAATGTGGAATCCCCACATTTTTATGATTTTTTTAAAATCTATTGCATAAGCACATTAATATTAGTGTTGCAAAAGTCCTTGGAGTTTTTAATGAGGCATCATATTATCTTGATAGTATTATTATTCATGTGATTAAAATGTAATTTAAAATATTTTGGAAACAAAATGACTAAGTGGGTTGTGAATTATTATCTTAAAACTTTCATTCATATGTACTTTAACATTTCTTGAACCATCAAAGCAATACAAAGATGTATAAATGTATAAAGAGTCATTCAAATGAACATAACATAAGAAACACACATATGAGTGAAACCCTCAAGGGGAATAAAATCCAATGATATATATAAATGTAATATATTCCTATAATTCAAAATATCAAATTTAGTGAATCACCAACTTCATATGGAGCACCAACCCCAACTAGCTAAGCACCAACTTAGCTAGGCTTTAGTAAGAACCCACTTGAAAGGAGGTACCAACCCCCTAGATGAATCAAAACCAAATCAAACACTTTATTGATTTGATAAAATTTATATCACCTTTTTTTTAACCAAATGATTATTATCATCTCTTCAAACTCTTATCCCTCTCAAATTTCCTTTTAGGCCTCATCACTCAACTAGCCCTTTTCTTAACTTGATAAGGTCATCTGACCTTGATTTTCATACACATCAACCATATTAGATATTTATTATAGTTTATTTTCATGCTTATGATTTTATAAAATACATCCTTCATCTCTTTGAATCACTATACCCTTCGCTTCAACTCACTCTTTTTCTAACTAGTCAATTAGGCTTATTAGGCCTTATTTTTATACTAGGTTCTTGATCATACAACTCTTGGTCAAAAATACACACTTTAACACTTATATATTACATAAAATAGGTATTATTACATTCCTAAAACATTAATCAAACATTAAAATAGGTTTGTCATATCATATCGGACCAAAACCTCTTTTAGGCCTTAAGGAGACCTAATTCAATTAGGCCTTCATTGTCACATGTTACCCTTTGATCTTATTGGATAAATTTAAAACTTTATAAATTTTAATAAAATTTCAAATTTGAATAAAATAAACCCCTAATAATCTCATTTTAGTTCCATGACACCTTTTTCTTCAACCACCACTTGAAACATGCCATTAGTAGTGTTCATAATTAAGCCTGTGCATACCCCAAAAGTTTATCTTGAACAACTAAAGCATAAAAAAATTTAATTAAAAACCATGGAAAAAATATAATACACATAATTCATATGAAATCAATGTCATCACCATATTATTTATACTTCATAGATCAAGCTAAAGTATTCAAACCTTTCTCTGTAAGTAACACACTTAGAACTACCAACTAGCATCAAAACATAGTCATGGTGATAATAACCTTAAATCACATGTATAACCATTTAAATATAATATTAATGCATGTTAATATTATTATTATATCATTATACCATTTTAAAATACAATGATACCATGGTTAAAATTCAATATTGGTCTTGCAGACCAATCTCATAACCTCACTATACACAGACCTCACTAAGACAGACAAGTCAACTTGTGAGAAAAATTTTCACTATAACCACTGACCTCAAAAAATTATTAAAAAAATTAAAATGTATTAAAATTAATAAATAAAACATACATGAACTTTTATTTATCCCTATTCAATGATATCACATCCCTAATCACCTTCTCAATGCTGCATAAATTTCTCATTATTTCCACCATTAGGTCTATTAGCGACTGGACAACTTGCATGAATATTTTATCACACACAAGGGATATAAATTATCTAAAAAATTCCATGGACACAAACTAAAAGTATCAATTTTTTTCCTCCATCTATTTATCAACTTTGAGGTGGTCAACTCTAACTATTATAATAAATATTTGAGAAACTAACACTTTCATGTAGGGTCTACTTACACACCTAATAAAATAATCACACTTGGAGGTGAATTTGAGAGTATATTACAACCTCCAATAACTTAAATATCCATATCAATCAATTTTGAGAACTTTATAGCAAATTATTTCATATTATATCACTATTAGGGTTGGTTGAGGATTTAAACCATCTTCCACTATTAGCAATCATTCATAAAGATTATCCCCTTATTAAAAAACTAATGAATAAAAATTTGATATAATACCCTTCCCCATATACCATAAATATATCAAGTTCCCATGTATAGGTTACACATGCCAATGAACACTTGAAATTCCTTCCCGAGTTGAGAACCCTTCATTTTATGCACTTGAGAGACCTTAAAACACTTTTCAAGCCTAAACCTTCAAAATTTTATCTTAAAATTTGTCCACACACCTATTAAAATATATCACACCACTAAAAATTCTCACATTCTCATTCTTATCTTGAAATATGAATCTCATACCTCATTTGGCCACCATCTCTCTCTCTCTTTGCTTGCTTAGACATTGACTTGTAAACCACATTAGGACTCAAAACTAACCTTAATTATTCTTTAAATATTCTCTCTACATCAATCACACAATAAATAAACATATCTCATGCTAAAACACTAATTTACATCCTTCGTATTCCTTGACAACACCTCATGACACCCCATTAGGTTAGGCAACATCTATAACTAGTCTAGATGTAGAGTTGGACTTAAGGTCTTACCTCTTAGGCTCACATTTAAAATATCATAAGTGATCCAATGAATCATATTCATACTAAAATTATACAATATATTATGCCTCTATGCATCCATCTCACCATGCCACCATGATCAAACCTTCTCATTAGGACTTTACATGTCATGACTAGGCTTCTCAAGCACTTGAAACTTGACAAATTGAATTGAAACACTCCTTGATTCTTATACACCTTGTTCACATGCCTTACATACTCCTCAAACAATTTCATACCTCTCAATGATGCTATAAAATAATAACATTTTTTAATGACCTCATGAACACCTTTCTTAAGAACCATTGACATCAATGACAACATCAATGCCAAACTTCAACAATAGGAATAAATCTCATCAATATTTCACTTTGTCATTGATGGAAAATCATAAATTATACTGATCATTCTTATCTCCCCATTTTGGTCTTTCTCCCCCTTTGACATAAATTACTAAGTGATGTCTGTAACTCCTTGGATCACACTCCTTGCAACCAAAATACTCAACACATAGGACTATAATTTTATGAGACATAACAAAAACATGATCCCCCTATCTCCATTCATACCTACTTAGAAAAACTCACATATTCTTGGAGCTAATTAACTTTATTATCTCCCCCTAAGTAATTTGGATTCTTCAATGATTGTTAGGGGCAATAATTACACCTATTCTTATCTTAAGTGCTCAAATGTTACCTTTGGAAGTCGTTTGGGAAATATGTCTGTAATCTAATGTTGTGTATAAACATACTCAAGTCTGACACTTTCTTCACTTACCTTCTCTATTATGAAATGATACTTGATGGGAATGTGTTTGGTCCTTAAGTGTATGATAGGGTTATTTGAGATGCTTATAGCACTTGTATTGTCACAATATATAGGTCTAGGACCATCATACTCCACCTTGTAGTATTTTAGGGTCTATCTGACCCATAAGACTTGAGTTAAACATGAATATATTGAAATTTAATTAGCCTCACAAGTGGATAATGCTATTGATGGTTTCTTCTTGCTTGTCCATGAAAATAGGCACCCACCTAAGAATAAGTCTCCTCCACTGGTATTCTTCTTATCATCTATAATTCATACACAGTCTACATCTATGTAAACTATCAAATTTAACTCCTTTATTCTTGGATACAAAAATACATATTTCATAGTCCCCTTGAGATACTTGAGTATCCTTTTAACTACTTACAAATGATTCTATTTTGGATCTACTTAAAACCTTCCCACAAGACCTATTAATTATATAATGTCAGGTCTAGAGGTAGTGGTGTATAACAAAATTCCAATCATTGACATATATGATGTCTGATTGACCTTTGAAGACTCATCTTCCTTGCTCAACTTACACCCTATGATCATGATTGTAATAACTACCTTGTAATCTTCTATCTCAAACTTCTTCAACATCTCTCTTATATACTTGGATTGTGAGATGAATATATATTTTTTTAGATTGAGTGATTTATAACCCAATAAATAATGATTATTCTCCTAGCATGGACATATCAAACTCCTTCATCACCTTTTTAAAGGCCTTGGTCATGTTCTCATTGTTTCCACCAAAGGTGATGGCATCCACATAGAAAACTACAATCAACTGATGGTCATATTCTATCTTGATGTACATGTTATTATCTACAACTCCTCTTTTGAATCCTTGATGTAATAGATACCTATCTAACCTAGCATATCAAGTTATAGGAGATTGATTTATACCATAGATAACCTTTTTTAATCTAAAAACATAGTCTTTGTCATCTAATAGTGATAACCCCTTAGATTGCTCAAAGTAAACTTCCTCTTCCAAATTCCCATTTAAAAAGGTAATTTTGACATCCATGTGGAATACCTTGAACCCTTTGAATCCTGTATATGTTATAAATAATCTAATCTCCTCTAATATTTATACTTGTACAATGGTCTCCTCAAAATCTACCCCTTCAAATTGTACATAACCCTTGCATACCAATATATCATTATTCCTAGTGACTTCTCCATATTCATTCAATTTGTTTCTAAACACCCATTTTGTGAAAATGACATTCTTGTATTTAGGCATAGGAACTAGTTCCCAAGTCTCATTATTATCTATTTGATTTAACTCCTCATTTATATATTCTATCTAAAATTTGTCTTTGCTTGATTATATAATATTCTTAGATTCCATCTTGGATAATAGAGAAACATTTTCTTAATTTAGATTACTTACTAGTCTTCTCCTTGTTTGAATACATGCATTCTTGTTGCCAATGATTTGAGATTCAGGGTGATCTTTTTAAATATATCTTGAAGGTCATTTTGAGTCTTCTCTCTCTTCAACTTCCTCTTATTCCTCATTGACCTCTATAGTATCCTCTTCATTCTTGAAGTCCAAATTCTCTAAAATGTCCCTTGACTATGAATGTGATTTACTTGTATCATCACTATTCACATTAGTGCTTTCCACTATCTTTTGTATCATCTTGTTATAACATCTATAGGCTGAGCTCATTGATGAATATTCTAATAATATGCCTTCATAAAAATTGGAATCAAACTTTCCCAACTCTTAATAATCTCTTTTGATGAAACATCTACTCCTAAACACTCTAAAGTGTTCCACATTGGTAGGTCTACCCTTTCATAGTTAATAAGGAGTCTTGTTGTCATTATTATGTAAATTATAGTTCTTACTTCACATCTATAATATTAATCAAATAATATAAACTAATTTAGCATATTTATAACCATCTCTTGAATTGTCCTATTCTTCCTTTCCACTACCCCATCCTACTGAGGTGTCCTAGCTATTGAGAATTGTCTCCTTATTACATAAAAATCACATAATTCATCAAACTCATTACACCAAAACTCTCCTTATCTATCATATCTTAGGCACTTGATCTTCCCATTCTTTTTATTCTCAAAAAGAGACTTGAATACCTTAAACTTGTCAAGAGCTTCTAACTTTTCTTTCAAGAATGCAACCCAAGTCATTGTTGTGTAATCATCTATGAGTAACATGAAGTATTTATCTCTTTGAATGCTTTGAATATTTTTAGGCCCATTGAGATCAGTGTGTATTAACTCCAATGGTCTTTTAGTAGAGTACTTTATGGACTTGAACCTTCTTCTAGTTTTCTTACCATGTTGACAACCTTTGTAAAGTATGTTTGTAGGTTTGGTTTGTCAAAGTTTAGGTAACCTAACATTTTTTTCCATAAATAAATTTCATATATCTTACTTATTAAGCATATCTCTTTCTTGATCTCATTCAAGACATATAGATTTCTATCAGTCATCTTAGTATTGGCAATTAGCCTTCCTAATTTGGATCTCCTTATTTCACACCCTTTGTCATGAAAGGTTATTGTGTGTCATTTATTGAAACTTTGACTTAAAATAATCAGGTTATGTTTCAAACCTTCCACATACAACACATTTTCTGTCTTGGTCTTCCCATTGTCCAAACTCAAGACACCCTTGCCAACTATATTGGTAGTTGTGTTGTCTCCAAACCTCAGTATTCTTTCAAATTATTTTTTAATGAGATAAACTTATTTCTATCTCCTATCATGTGTCTTGATGAACCATTATCTATATATAATTTCATGCCTTCATTTTGAATGTGAAATTTAGTTTGAGCCAACATAAAATCCTCTTTGGTCTTCTATTCCTCTATGGCAAATAGACCATCTTGACTCTTGAGCTTGATATGATCAGTCCTAACTTGTTTTGGCTTCCATACCAATGTTTGATTCTTTTAATGAATTATAGGATATTTGTTTGTATTTTTAAATCTTGAGGTCCTTCTAACTCTATTATATTGGAATCTTGCAATGTGTCCTATATTATGATAGATGTAGTAAATAATATTTGTGTACTTACCTCTTAATTGATTACTCATTTTCCCATGGTCCCATGTTAACTTATCCTTTATTTAATTATGATACCTATTTGGTATTTTCATGTTGGTACTCTTTACTTATTTTTACTTATCACACACTCTCTCAAACTTGATCTTTCTGTCTATGAGTTTCTCATGCGTAACGTTCAAGGAATCTAGTTTTGTCTTCAACTAGTCATACTCAACTTGGTTTGACCTAAACCTTATGTTTACACCTTCTAACTAACTCTTAAGATATTTTATAGTACATTTTTAATGCTTAAAATCATCAAAGGCCCTTATTATCTCATATTAAAGGTCTACTTCAAATTCTCCTTCTTCATTGTCATTTTAGACTTCCTCATCATACATGTTGTCTTCTTCCTTTTGATCATAAGACATCTTGTGCTTCTTAGGATCACCTCCAAGATGTTAGACTTTATTTAAAGGACTAGGATTTTATGCCAATCTTTGGAATCATAATGACTAAGATATGGGGGTTAATTAGTCTCTTAAATATTTCTTTCACATGTACTTTAACATTCCTTGAACCATCAAAGCAATACAAAGATATAACAATGCATAAAGTGTCATTCACATGAGCATAATATAATAAACAGACATATGAGTGGTAAAACCTGAAAGGTAAGAAAAACAAATAATATATTTAAATGTATTATATTCATATAATTCAAAATATCAAATTTAGTGAAGCACCAACTTCACATGGAGCACCAACCTCGAATAGCTAAGAACCAACCTAGATAGGTTTTAACAAAAAACCACTTGAAAGGAAGAACCAACCATCTAGATGAATCAACACAAAATTATCCACTTGATTTATTTTATCACATTTTTTATCAACTAATTTATGATTAACACCTCTTCATCTCTTCACATTCTTATCCCTCTCAAACTACCTTCCATGCCTTTTCACTCAACTGGCCCTCTTCTTGACTTGATTAGGTCATTTGACCTTAATTTTCATTTATATTAACCATTACATATATTAATGATAGTTTATATTAACCATTATAATGGTCTAAAATACATCATTCATCTCTTAAAATCACTATATCCTTTTCTTCAACTCACTCTTTTTCTAACTAGTCAATTAGGCCTATTAGGCCTTATTCTTATACTAGGATCTTGATCATACAACTATTGGTAAGAAATAAAACATTTACCACTTATATTTTCCATAAAATAGGTATTATTACATTCATAAAACATTATAATATGTTTTTCATAACATATAGGACCAAAACCTCTTTTAGGCCGTAAGGAGACCTAATTCAATTAGGCTTTCATTAACAAATGTTACCCTTCGATCTTCTTAGAGAAATTTAAAAATAAATAAATGGAAATAAAATTTAATATGAAAATAAATTATACCCATAATAATCTCATTTTATTCTTATGACACCTTTTGGATCCAATCACCACTCAAAGCGTGCCATTAGTAATGTTCATAATTAGTCTTGTACATACCCAGAAAGTCTGTCTTGAACAACTGAAGCATAAACACAATTTTATTAAAAAACCATGAAAAAAATCATATAAATAAGTTATATTACCTTATTTTAATTACCATATAATTTATACTTCACAAATTATGGCTAAATTACTCAAAACCTTCTCTTCAAGTAGCCCACTTAGAATTTCCACCTAGCCTCAAAACATAGTCATGGTGATAATGACCTTCAACCACCTATATGACCATTTAAATAGAATAATAATTCATTTTTTTTTATTATTATATCATTATATCATTATATAATGTGAATATATCATGTTCAAATGGAAATATTGGTCTTATAGACCAATTTCATAACCTCATTATACACAAACCTCACTGAGATAGAGAGTCAACTTGTGAGCAAATTTTTCACTATAACCACTAACCTATAAAACTTATAAAAAAAATTATAATGTCTTAAAATTACTAAAAAAACATCCATTTAATTTTGTTCATACCTATTTCATGATATCACATCCCTAATCACCTTCTCACTACTGCCTAGATTTCTCATTATTTTCACCATTAGGTTTGTTAGCGACTGGTCAACTTGGATGATTGGTTTAGCACACCTAAGGGATATAAAATATCCAAAAAACACCATGGAAACAAACTAAAATTCTCAAACTTTTTCTTCCTTCCATTTACAAACTTTGAATTGGTCAACCCTAACTACTACAACAAATATCTTAAAAATAACACTTTCTTATAGGGTCTACTTACACACCTGACAAACCAATCACACTTAGAGGTTCTTGGGAGAGATTAATAAAACATATAATAACTTAAATATATATATAAATCCATTATGATCACTTTAGAATAACTTTTTTCATATCAAAACATTATTAGGGTTCTTTGAGGGTTTAAACCATCTTCCACTATTAACAATCATTTATAAAGGTTAACCTATTATTCCAATAATTAATGCCATAATTTTGAGCTAGTACCCTTCCACATATACCATGAATATATAATATTACCATTTATATGTTAAAAATGCCAATGAACACTAGAATGTCCTTCTCAAGTTGAGAACCCTTCATTATGTGCACTCGAGAGACCTTTAAACACTTTTTCAAGTTTAAACCTTCAAACTTTGACCTCAAAATTGGTCCACACACTTGGGACAATATATCAAATGAAAATTCTGACATTCTCACTCTTATCTTGAAATTTTAATCTCATACCTCATATGGCCACCATCTCTCTCTTTGTTTGCTTAGACCTTGACCTACAAACCATATTAGGCCTTGAAACTAACCTTCATGCCTCTTTAATTATGATATCCACCTCAATCACACACTCAATAAACATATATCATGCTCAAACACTAATTTACATCCTTTATAGTCCTTGAAAATACCTCATGACACCTCATTAAGTTAGGGAAGGTCTACAACTAGTCTACTTGTAGACTTAGACTTAAGGTCTTACCCCTATAGCCTCACCTTAAAACTCTCCTGAGTGATCCAATGCCTCATATGCATGATAAAACAACCTTATACATCCTCTTATTCATCTATTCATTCATATCACTATGCCACCATCCTCAAACCTTCTTGCTAGGACTTTACATGTCATGACTAGTATCATGACTAGGCTTCTCAAGCACTTGAAACTTGAAAACTATCCATGAAACACTCCTTGATGATTGTACACCTTGCTAACATGACATACATGCTATTAAAAATATGTTATACCTCTCAATGATGCTATCAAACAATAACATTCTTTAATGACCTCATGAACACCTTTCTTAAGAACCTTTGACATCAATGACAACATCAATGCCAAACTTTAACAATAGGAACAATGCTCAAAAAATCTATCTAAAACAAAATATTTCAACCAAATGAGTTGAAAAATATCTTGTTCAAAAGATAAAATAAGTATGCATTAAGAAAGTGAAATAGATATTGGAGATGGATAAGTATTTAAAATTCATTTTGAATCCTTTCTACATTAAAAATTGGTCTAGTTTGCTTAATCATAAATAAAAATTAATACAAGGCTACTTAAGGAAAAACTTATACCATTAAGGGATTTGGAAAAGTATATTTTTTTAGCAACCCCTATACTCAGTTATTGGAAAAGGTGCAACATTTTTTTCTTATTTTTATTTTTGGACAAATTGAGAAATAAATGTCATAAAATTACCACATCAATTCCCTAAGTTATTACACAAAATGATGGAAAAAATACAATAAAATAATATTATTCATTAACAATTTATTTAGTTTTTAGATTTATCCCACTTAAGTAAAATAGATGCATAAACAATAAGGAAAGCAATATATGAATAATTTTAAGATTATGTGTTGAATTATCTAGAAATAAACATCCATGTCTATTATAAGTATAATAAATATGTATGTTTAATCCAATACTGATATGTGGATAACAATCATACTTTTCATCCAAGGTGAATATGGTCAGTAAAATAAATATCCTCTAATATAAGAGAAAAGAGAAGGCCATTCTAGATCTAACATACATAAAAATATGTTGTGCTACAAATTAGGGTTAGGATATAAGCAAGAATTGTTTTTAAATATGGAATCATGGATATATTTAGGTGTAGACATCAAATTTATTCATTAAGTGCTTGAAAATGTTTAATATTGACATCATTACCTCACTTGGTCTATTTTCTATTCCATTAACATTATATATATATATATATATATATATATATATATATATATATATATATATATATATATGGGAAACTTCACTATTCTACTTACTACTTTGATGATCTTCCTTCACTTGATGCACACTCACACACATTTATCCTTTATAACTTAGACAATTTTTGGGGCCAACATCACTCCACACTAAACTAATTGTCCATCCCTAAATAACTATTCCATCTTTTTCTTGTTTTCCTTGTGTAATCCATCTACCTGTGAAGTTGCATCATAATCAACTATTTCATTTGGATTTACACTTTTATTCAATCCATTTTTAAAATATCCTCATGAGATTATTTCAATTGTTCATGTGGCAAGTAAAAAAATTACATGTTATTTGCATGAGGTTTGTAGGAATATTTTGATTTCTTTTTTATTTCCCCAATGGCTCAATCCCTTCCTTATTGATAATGCATTTGTCCAAAGCATACAACTATATCTTCTATATTTTAAAGGTCTAGATTCCCACAAGAAATATCATGTTGATTAATTTCTAAGGATAACTTCATATCCTTCTTAAGGGTTTCTAAATCTTCTCCTATTACCTACTTCTCTAGGTTAATCTCATGATAATCTTCCTCTATACATCCTTCTCCTATGAGGGTGTATGTAGCTAAACCAAAAATATGTGCCTCACACCTCCTTGATGGAAAAAAATTATATTTCATGACTCCCTCATAGCATATACTTGGGGAACCATTAATGGGTGAGGGTAGTGACTAGACAACCTTGATCATCTAGGTATAGGTGACTACATGACCTCTAGTATCTTCATCACCCCTTTAGACTTATTGATATATTTTATTGGGTATAGCTGATCACTAGCAAGCAAGTTAGTGTATTGATCTACTATATCCTCTCATTTCCTTACCACTAGAAAAATTATTCAAAGTCCCATCATCACTAATGTATACTCCTCTATGATGCATCTTCTTAGCCTAAAACATTACCAATTATTATTTGTGTAAATTTCTTCTCACCATTGTTTAGCCACTTTATCTTCTACTTTACATCATTTTCATGCTTAGGTATTCACTAAGATATTCATGAATTATCCTATGATTTATTCCATATAACCATTTTCACTTGATAAAGGGTCATGACTCCTTCCAGAGTCATCTTCTATTTGGCTGCCTTTCTTAGCTGACGGTCTCCTCAATACCACCTATATTACCTATAGATTTATATTTTTCATAAAAAATCCTAAAGAGATAGGAGTCAAACATTAAAAACATCCTTGATTAAACAACCAACATAATAATAAATGTGTAGGGGATTTCAAAATCTTTGGCTTTGGGCTCTTTTACCTACAATCTTTAGAGCATGCACTCTTGGCCTATTTTCTCATCCACCCTTTGAGCCTCTCAAATTATCCTCATAACCATGACATCTTAGCTACTCCCAATATCTCCTTAGAAGATATATTTATCAACATTATCCTTCATCAACATAACCTATCCTTAGCATAACTCATAACATCTTGTCTAGTGGACCATGTGTCCATATTTATAGTAAAAGGGAGTAGTGTTGTGCCCTAACACACACCCCATTTTATGAATTCAAATAGGGACCCACTATTTTTCTAATAATATTATTTAAGGTCCTATGAACCTTATTAATCCCTGATATTGATTTCAATATGCATAATACTAAGGTTGTTTTTAAATTGTAAAGTCACATAATTTTAAATTATGAAAATCAAAGCTTGGACATTAATTATGATTCATTTTAAATATTGTATTTTCATAATTCTTCTTATAAACTGACTCTATGATTTTTTTATTAACAAAGCTAACATGTCATGTCCTAGTGTTTATTTGATTTTCATGTGAGCTAACATGTCATGTCTTAGAGTTCCAAGATTGGGACAAGTGGCAGGATCATGTTACTTATAACCCACCATAATTTAACAAAATTTTTGTACCATCTCAAAAATTGAGTTATTATAGGTCATCCATGTGGAAAATCCATGTTTAACTAGGATAAATTTAACTTAATGGAAAATTGTAAGTCATTTGAGTTTTTAGGACCTTGAGATCACACCATATGGTGAAATCATGTAGACCTAAAACCTAGAATGTCAAATTAAATATTAATGTTCCTATAGACCCATATCCTAAGTACCTTGAGTATTTTATATCTGAGGTCTTTATAGTTGGGACAATTCTATTCACCGAAAGCATTTTGGGGGAAAAATCAAGTTAATGGCCCTATTACCCTATGATCTTGAGTCTCTGAATCTCAAAAACTCTAATATCACACCATGTGTCAATATCCAGACCACCTAAATCCATCCAAGAGAACTTACATAGTTCAAATTTAAAATATTTAAGTCTCTGAGTCTCCAAGTATACGTATCCCTAAGATCACTCTACATGGCTCAATCATGATAACTCATAGCCCTAGAGAAAATAAAGTAAGATAATAAGTATAAATATCTTGAATGAATAGGAAATTGAAAAGTGTCATGGTCAAAGAGATGAATGTATAGATTACACATAAATGATCTTGATAATTAAGTAAAATACTGTAAGTGAGATATCAACACCTATCATAAAGGGATGGCTAGGCACACATGAATAGACAAAAGGTTGCCATTTGGTAAACAAAAACTAGGAAAAGTTGATCAATGAATTTAAATCCAAATGGGAATAGAATAAAAATGACTTTATTTAAATTGATGTCACATGTATTATGCAATAAAGGTGAAATATTTGGTAATATATGTGAAATATAAGCAAAAAAACAAGTCACTTTATCATTAACCTAGAAATTAAACATTGAAATTCTGAGCTCTAAAGCAACCAAAAGCCCTAGTTTTTTCAATGAATTTACAAGAGCATCCATAAAAATTATAAATTAAATACACACTACTTTATTATTTAAATGTATTCCCAAAGACCTTCATGTATCTAGGCCCCTTCTTTCTATTCCATTGATAGGAGCATTAAATACACATACATTGTATTTGACAAAAGTGCCATGGATTTCAAATTTTCCTACTAGTCATCCTTCTGGAATGAAATGGAGTCTACAACACCATAATCCTCAAAATATAATATATACTATGAGAATAACTAATACATGAATTATTTAATTCCAATTAAGACCATGGGGATCCATAATGCATCCATAAAACCATAGGTAATGTCTTGCATCGATTTGCTTTATGATTTGTTATTTAATGGTACTTATTCTAGGGATTGTTTGCACCTTAGAAAAGGAAAGAATGTAATTGAATATGTATTATGATTAGTATTTAAGATGTAAATTAGGATTACAGGGCCCAATTTTTCCTATAATCAAGTCTCAGCTAAATGTATGGCTTGAGCACAACACTATAGAGGGGAAATTGAAATAGTGGCTAGTAAAGGGTCAGAGTTTGAACCCCAAGGGATGCATTATTACAACAACATAATCAAATTAAGGCTTAATATTATAATATACATGGCCCCTTTGAATATATTATATGGATTTTCCAACATTACTTATGTGCATGTGTAATGGGTCCCATTGTTGGACATTCTCTTAACTTTTGACAAAATTGTTACTCTAGGGGAGATTATCAGTGTCAAATTGAAGGAACAAATGTTTAAACATGAACAAATGGTAACTAAAAAAAATTTACATGATGTCATATATAGTAGATGTAGTCATTGGGATGGTCCATAAATCTCATGTAGAATTATAGAAGCCATCCATAGAATACTTGGATAACATAATATGTGAGGATTATTCTTTCTTATTTGTTTATAGATTTAGAAACAAGATTACAAAAAATTGTGAGGAAATTCATCCTCAAGTATACCAAGATATTCATATCACTCAAATGCCTAATATATCTAATAATATGAGAAGGAACATAACTAAAATGGGGGATTACTAGTACTACTTAGACTATACCATAAACATAATCAAAGGAACAAGATCACCTCCCTTGTTTTTTCCATGCCATATCCTAGACAAGGTGGCATAATAAGATATTTCCCACCAATTATATAATAATATAGATGAGTATCATGGCCTCAAACATAAATATCATTACTAAAAGATCTCGTAATCATTGGGAAACTTTAATTTTTAGTGATGACATTCTTAAATTAGGTAGGGAAGATCATATCTCATTATAATTTAGAGGTGGCCCAATTCAGAGAATGGGACCCCAAGGTAAAAATTAGAAACTATATTCAACTCCTTAAGGAGAAAAAGGGGGTGGCCATTAGATATGACCACTAGTAATATTAACATGATGTTATATTTATGAATACTTCAAATTATTCTTAAGTTTGGATTCACATGAGATATAGTTGGACCAATGATCATTGCCCAAGCCATCTAATATGACCTAGATATCACCAATGAGTGGGAAAACAAAATGGTAAAAGAAGAAGATAAAGCTTGGAGTCACTAGTTGCCTTAACCACAAGTACAAGACCTAAAATAACATGACCAACTTGCCTCTCTTATAGAATAAGAGACCAATCTATTAGAAGGACAACCCAATAGTCAAAGGGAGGAAAACCTCTAGATTAGCAAGGAGATTCTCAAAGGTATTCCTAGTCCTCATCTATATTCCACCCATTCAATATATATTAACATAGGTAAAACCACTAAATTTTAGAGGACTTTACCTCCCAAAGACCTTTACCTCTACTTATTAAAGTTACACAGGTAAGTCTCCTTGAGTTTCTACATGGTTCTTTATAATCTCTTGCATATAATCCTCCTTCCCCTTAAACACCTCAAGTAATTACATATCCATCCATCTCCACTAATGAAGGATATCTCCCCAAATACTCCCCATTATACATGTACCATCTCCATCTATTCATTCCTCCACCACTATTTTTCTACTTCCCATTCCTTCACCATCACCTATAGTAGTAGTCCATACTATTGTGGTTTCATATTTTCCCTCACATCCTATTCCCCCCATGGTCACTTACTAAAGGAAATCTAGTCCTTCTAACCTCCTTTAAAGTCCAATAACTAGAGGAAATGCCATCATTGGGTCATACTAATCTAGGAAGATCCCTTGATGAGGAAGCAGAGGAAGAAGAATATGGACATGTAATATCACTAGTGAATTAACTTATGGATGAAAATGAAAGGAATTTAAAGATAATGAAGGGAATCAAGTAAATTTTATGTGAGAAAAAGGCCCAATATGAAATTAATGAGAAGGCACATTTAGAAAAGGTCAAATCAAGGAGATTGGAATCTTGCATGATGAATAAACTCCATATAGAGAACTAGACCAGAAGATGCTCATAGATGAAGAAAGATAAAGTGTTAATAAGGTAATTTCTTCTCTTGTTTCTTTTTTTACTATTTTAAATACTCAACCTATAAATTTTTCATGGTCTATTACAAGGCCACCATTTTACAGTTTAATTGATTCTTATATTATTTGCATGAATACCCAAATAATGGATCCTAAGAAAAGGGTCTATCTTGAGAATTTAGTTTCACATGAGGGCCACCAATTCCCTAAAATATTCATCTTAATTAGAGCTACAATTTTCATAATCTGCACCTATACAATCAACCACAGTAACATTTGTAGAAACTCTAAGCCTAATAAAATGTGGTTGAAGTCACCCTTAAGAGGGAAACATCATGATGGTAAAGGTTTATTCAACCACCCCTTTAATTCCCTATTCAAATAAGTGATTCATTAACATATCTAGTAATAATTCCACCTCTAATGATTACTTCACCTTCTACCTCGAAAGACCCAATCCAACCTAAAGAAGAATGGGAACTTATCATCTCCCAATGGGTTAAAGAGCTATAAGGCCAAAAATATGATAGAAAAAACCTGGTCCTCATAAATTTTCCCACAATATCTACCTAATTTGATAAATATTCACATAATTAAAAGGTTGAGAAAGAATAAAATAGTAAACATAAGTACAAGGGAGGATATAGAGTTTGAACAAATAGACAACTTGTTGCCTTTGGCAAAATATCCTAAAAAGAATCTGAATGCCCTAAATAATATATAGAGGATTTTTTATATTTTGTGGATATAGTTGGGGAGGCTATGAAGGAGATGTATAGGAGTAAGGAGGAAGCACAACAAAAGCTAATATGGATACAAATCATGAATACCCCTTGGGAAATTATTGATAGTGTCTAAAGTGTAGCCATAAAGCTATATTACATTTTGAATAATATTCAAGTGTCTAGGAGTGAGAGTTAGCTTGGGAGGGTGAAGGTGATAAAACTTATGAACTATTCAAAAGAGTTTGAAAAGAGGATTAACTTATAATTTTAGTGTACAATAAGTAGCATGTTCAATCATCTAAAACTAATGTCTTCCCAAGATGTTGTATGGGATTTAAGTTATGTAATTTGAAAAGGGGATGGTGCCTTTAACTAACACATGTAGATGAAAGTTTTTATAGGGAATTTATCAAGCCATGAGAATGAGTCCTTAGAGATATTGAGAGATATGAGGGTCATAGATGTGATTATCTCTACTAGGCAACTAGTAAACATGCCCAATTTTGAAACACTTCTTAAAGTAATTGTAGATATATTTAAGGAAGAAGTTGAAGAAAATATCTATAAAAATAATGATGAGATTCTATAGTTAATAAATTTTTCCAAAGATATATTAACTAAGGATAAATTCATTAGATAAGAATTTAAGGGTTTAAAATTAGAACATATTGTTAGAGGTATAATCACTAAGGGGGGAGGTGAATCATTGAGACCTAGATAATCCAACTTAAATTTCAATCACTTCAAAACTCTTAATAATTTAACACAAACTTTCATTAAGCATACACATCATTCACAACAATGAATAAGAGAGACAATACAAGATCAATCACATAACACATGACATATGTGGGAAACCCTCTTGGGGAGAAAAAACATTAGAACCTGTAATTGGAATACTATATTATAATAACAATAACCAATTTAGAGTAATAGCAACTGATCAAAGAACTACCATCCCTTATTTTAGTAAGACTAAAATCCCATAAGTAGCTTCCACCATGTCTAGCTGAGTAGCCACAATAACTAGAACTTTAACAAGTTTCACCTTATAAGGAGGCTGTAACGCCCTAGATGTTGAGTAACCACAATAACACCTATGAACAAAGTCTACTTTTTAAATGATATCTTCAACACCTAATGATGGACCTCTAATTATCACTCTCTACCTTCTCAGTAAAAAATCTATTAACACATCAATAACATGAACAAATGGTCATACACATAGACGTCAATTTGATCTTCTCAAAAACTCATCCATTGAGCACACTTACTCTCCTTCATCTCTCAACCATTCACTCTAAAACACACACATAAACCTCTCTCAAATATAGAAACCATCATCTTTGGCTTCACTATTTATAGAGCATTAATGATTAAAAATACCTTGGTCAGCCATTAGGCATGTCTTATCCCTTAAAACATCTCTCACATCAAGACACAACTCAAAACAATCTTCATAGGTTAGCCATAGCACCCATGGGTCACCTTTAAGCAACTACACCCATCAAATAGGCCCTTATAGGTCTCATGGATACATATTCACCCATTTAGCCCTTCATCAAGAAAAAAAAGAGCATAAGACCACTTTTAATTGCATAATTCCACTTCATAATACCCCTTTGACATTCTCAAGTGCTTACAGTCATCATTACACTCTTCTATGCAAGCTCAATCAACTCAAACAATATCCTTGTTCATAAGGACACTATGAATGAATACACATTCAATTTCTTAAGATTTTTTCATACTCAAGATAGATTGATCACACCTCCAAACTCTATATATATGATCCTAATGGAGTCTACAACACTCTACAAGAGCTAAATCATCATGAAACATCAACACAAGCTCAATTATCCTTCTTAGGTCACTTACATATCACATAGTCAACTTTTAACCCTCATATCTTTGACTATACATACTTTCAAATCTTCAAATATATATTTCTAGATGCATATTTGAGTCCTTTATAAATTTTATTTTCACACCATGAGCAAATTCTGCATGTATCAAAAGTTATAGCTAAAATATAGAGCACTAATTTTGCCTTTGTTAAATTCAAATATTCAAATGCAAACAATCATAGTTAAACCTCAGTCACTTTACTCACATATCATGTCCTCACTACTTAGATCAATCATTCACCATCATCTTATTTTAAGGAACTCAACCTTTACCTTTCATCTCTCATCATTGGATCTTCATCTTGAATATTTGACTTAATGCACTTCGCCAATCTCTTGTATGTAGCTCAGTCTTTATCTATGTAAAATATTAGACACCTTGAAAACATCTCATTCAATATACACCATTGACTTGTCTATGTAAAACATATGCTCACCATTAGATCTTTTAAAATTCTTGATCTTTGTCTCTTTTTGACGTTAAAATTTGAACACTTGTCCTCATCTTGCTACTTCCAGACATCTTGGAATGAACACACTCCATTGATCCTTTTGTAAGGAACTAAATCTTCACACAGTTTAAGCATCAAACACTCTAACAAATTTGACTTAATATGAATTTTATATCTATATGTATGAACTCCCATAAACCGTTGGATCTCCATCTAGTCCTGATCTTTAACATCGTGCAAAAATGACTAAGTATGGGGACCATTGCTTATCTGCCTAGAAGGCCAATTTTGGACGTCAATAACTTTTATTGCACTTAAATTCGTGATCTCAAATTTTTTCCATATGATCTCCTCACATAGGATAATACAAAAATTTTCCAAAATTATCTTGAAAAATTCATAAGTGTGAGATATAACTCCATTAATTTGCTCACTCAGATTTTTCTACCATAGAGCCAACTATGCCAAGAACTATCTGGAAGGCCAATTATGCAAATGCATATATTTTGATGTACTTCATCACATGATCTAAAATTTATAAAACATAAAATAGGCACAAAATTTAACAAACCCATATGATCAACTTCTCCTAAAACTACCATATGTGCAAAATATAACCCCATCAAAATGCCTACTTAGCTTTTCTTGTCAAGTTGCAAATCTGGCTAAGTATAGGAAAATACTATCAAACTACTTGGAAGCCTTAATTTTCACTTGCATATATTATGTTTCATTTAGTTTCATGACCTAAAGTTGAGCACATATTAATTAATCACAAATTTTATCACAACTATATGACCAACTCCCCTTGACTCATCCACATGTGGCAATGATGACATCAACAAACTGCCTACTCAATTTTTTTACCACTAGACCCAAAATGTCTAGATGAAAACAATGATTAACCAAATAAAATCTGATCATGAACATAAGAACTCAAATAATTATTAACTTTTAATATGACCCCTTTCACATGCTTAAATCACCATACTCATCCTTGAACATCTCTAACCATGCCAAAACTAAAGATCAACCAAACATACTTCAAGCATACTAGGACACACACATTACACACTTTGTCATTATCACTTAGACTATCAAGGAACTTAATACACTCAATTTTACACCTCCATGACATCATTTATAACTCTCCAACAATCTCCCCCTTTGTCATTGATGTCAACACTTATCATGAAACAATGTATATCTCACCTTCATTCTTTCTCTTCAAGCACTCTCACAATAGGAACTTTTTTCCCCTTTCACACAATGATAAATTTGGAACCAAATGATCTTGAGGACCTAAAAATAACAAAACTAGGAGATAAGACCACCTTATAAATGTGATACAAGCTCTCCCTTACCTTGAGCATACCTTTTCTTTGCCTTGACAACTTCCTCTGGCTCCATGTCAACACCCTCTTCAACCAAACACTACAACCAATGAAGAAAAAATACACAAAAAACATTGATATCTAATGTAAATCACCAATAAACATCAAAGAGGGATTCCCCCTGATATATTTGAGCCATTTCACCTCTTGAGCATCTTTAGATCTCCATACACCATGGAGAACCACTATATAGGCTTACTAGCCTTCTCTCTCAAACCACCTCAAGGACCACAAAAAAAAATTTCATGCCACTCACCAAATATGAAACATGATCTAAAAAAACCTAATAACTCTCCTTAAAGCACACATACCTTGATCTTTTGAAGAAACTGAACACAAAACACACTTCTTCTCACTAGGCATGTCTAGACTCCTTATAGCCCTACCTAGAACTTGAAAATCACACAATTTTCAGTAGATGCACCTTCAAGACCTGGAACTTAATATCTAGATCATTATCATATTCCAATTTAATCACACCAATTTACATCACCTATATCATTATCTTTAACATACTTCCTTCACAAACCAACCTGCTAATTAAGCCTCCAAATTGATAAAAACTTGAATAACTGGAGAACCATAAACCTTAAAATCTCCTTTAAGATTTATTTAATAACCCATTTTTCCCATTAAACCAATTACGAAGCCTCAAACCTCATCTCATAATACAAACCACTTTTCTAGCATAGCCCAAAACCTTAGAATCTCAAAATAAATAGGGTCAACAAACCTCCTTCTAGTCAATTTGCACTTCTAAAACTTCTTGCACACCTAGAGACAACCATCACACACTTATGGACCTATACTTGAGCCTCCATAGATTTGGGAACATTTAATTACCATTAGACATGATTATCCTTAAGCCAAAACTGAGAAAACTAAGAGTACTCCAAAATCTTCAACTTGACTTCAACATACCTTCAGACCACAAAAACACCTAGAACACATCACAAAGAAGTTCACATATATATTTTATCACCAAAATCTTCTTGACATTCCATCAATCTCATTAAGCCACTTAGAAACATGTATTTTAACCCTATATTATAGCTCCTTCACAAACCTCTTGAGCAAGCTCATGAACTTGTTGCTCCCCCTAAATAATGACCTTATAATATCAACAAAATACTTTTTATAGATTGGAATTATGATCTTGATCACACAAACTTGATTCTCCACAAGAAATATGTCTCTTAAGAAGCATAGATAGAGACATCCTACTTCAGAATGTCTTAGAACAATGTGAAACCAAGAGCTGTCCACAACTCCTCATATTCCTTATCCTCCTTATTCATCTAATGATTATATTTATTCTTATTCTTCTTAGGCTTAAGAGAAGCAACATGATCATCCACTACAACATTCTCTTTCTCTTTTATGATAAAATTGATAATACATGGAGACAACATAGATTCATGACATACCTTTTCATCTATAAAATCTTCCTTTCAGCTTGGAACTTCATCACTAGGTACTAACAATTGATGTTATTTGAATGATACTTGCTCAACAATAGTAATATGTTCACTTGGATCCATACACACCTCAAAACTAGCTTCAACCAACACCTCATTCTTCTCCTTGAGCTTGGTCTCTTCATTCTCAACATGAGCAGTTAATGAGACCCCTTGGCACTCTTCAACTTCTATAGCATTCTCCACCATAAAAAATAGATTACTTGGACTTGTATATTCATCATGACTCACACTTATCACTTTTGGCTTCCATGATTTAACTTTCCTTCTTCCTTGCACTCTAAGAGCCTAATTGAACTCATTTTGACTTGATGGCCTTTACTTGCAGAATCTAGTAATGTGACCAATCTTCTCATAATTGTAGGAAACAATAATCCTTGATGGAAACACAATTTGTATTACCCTATTTTGGATAGAAACTTTCAATGTGTCTTATGTCATGAAAAACAAAACAGCCTCCTCTTTTTGAAGAGGACTCACCTTGTCTAACCTTATGTGGACAATGGTTTGCAAAGTGTCCCACAACAAGATAGTTGAAGAACCTAAAATTTTTCACACCTTTTGAATAATGACCCCCATCATAGTTCCATGTAAACTCATTTCTAATAGTTATTCTTACATTCTCTATCTTTATGCCCAAATTGATTACATATGTAATAGTAACCATTAAAACTTGCATACCTCATGGCATTTGGCTATTTGATCTGATTTATCTTCATTTTTCCAGTACCTTCATTCCTTTTCTAATGATTTGTCTTAAAATTATGAAATTCCTTGTTCATATTAGTATTCATTTTTTCTTGATTTACATTCTTTTGTTTTTCTTTATATCTAAGATCAGTTCTATCACTATCATGATTTTAACCACTCAGAATATTATCTAGATCACTTGAGCGCTTTTCAAATATCAAAAATGAATTTACCTTACTATATGTCTTCTCTAAATAATATTTTAATGACTCATTTTCAATTACATACCTTGAACATTCATCTTCTTTGGCTTTCAGGTTTGTAGATAGAATTTCCAATTGAAAACTAAGATGCTTGACCATATCTTCATGCTCCTTGGTATATTCATTCAATATTGATTCATACACACTAAATTGATCCTCATATTTATTGATTTTAGACTTTATCTTCTTGTTAATCTTCTTCTCAATATTTAGTTCTTCAAGAATATTCATCAATTCAGTCTCACAGTCCACCTCATCTCTATCAACATCTGAATCGTTCCAAGTAAACTCCTTTTTATTTGAACAAATTCCTTCCTCATCCATGAATATGGATTCATATTCAATATGACCATCTTATTCATGATCATACTTTGATCCACTATCTTCACTCTCATCTAATGAGCTATAATCTTCTTTGGTGTAGAGACTCTTCTTGTTCTTGAAGGACTTCTTCTTCTTGTTATACTTTTTGAATCTTTTCTTCCTATATGTCTTCTTGTCTTCATATTAGCCTTCACCATGATCTTCATCATCATTATTATCAATATTATAAGGGTAATTATTATAAAAATGTCCTATCTCTCCATAATTAAAACCTTTGAAGGTTAGTTTACCCTTATACTTTCCTGAGCCTGTTCTCAATATCCTAGTGATCAAAGTAATTAGTTCATCCTCATCAATTTCAGATATCTCATCCTCTTTAGGTTTCTTACCTTAGAACTTATTCTTTGGATTTATTTTTATCTTGAAATTTTCTTACTTTTTTGGTGGTATATCATCATTTACTCTCATCTCATAGGTAGTAAGGGTGCCATTCAATTGATCCATCTTCAACTGAGTAAGATCATGACTTTCTTCTATAGCAGATAATTTTGGATCAAACTTTAGAGATATATACCTTAATACCTTTTGAACTATATTATCTTCTTCAAGGTTCTCTCCAAGACCTCTAATGATAGTCATAACCTCATCAACTCTCTATAGAAAGGATGCCCCATAGTCTTCCTCCTTCATTTTAAGACTCTCAAATTGTCTTCGATGAGTTTGTAACTTTACTAACTTAACCTTTGAATCTCCTTCATGAATGATCTATAATTCATCCCATGTCTCTTTATCATATTTACAATGGATTAAATTGGTGGACTTATTATATTTAAGACCATAAGTAATGGCATTCATTGCCTTATAATTGTTCTCAAACAACTTCTTATCTATAACATTAAATGGAGGATTAGTAGGAGAAACATAACCATCCACAATATATTGCCATAAATTAAATACTAGGGACAATTTATATCCTCATCCTACCACTCCAAAAATAATAATTGGATCCATTGAACATCAGTGATTTCTTAGTAGAGAAACCTCCTTGATGACAACCCATATTGTACCTTGGATCACCTTAAAAAATTTAAACCTTTACTAAAGGACTTGCTTTGATACCAATTGTTAGAGGTACAATCATTGAGAGGGAGGTGAATCAATGATCCCTAGATAATCCAAATTTAATTTGAATCACTTCAAAAATATTAATTAGTTACCACAAGCATTCATGAAGCATACACATCATTCAAAATAATGAACAAGAGAGATAATTTAAGATCAAACACATAAAACATGACATATGTGGGAAAACATCTTGGGGAAGAAAACCCACTGGAACCTACATTTGGACTACTATCTTATAATAACAAGAACCAATTTAGACTATCAATAACTAATAAAAAAACTACATCCCTTATTTTAGTGAGACTGTAATCCCACAAGGAGATTTTACACCTGTGTAGCTAAGAAACCATAACAACAAGACCTTTATCAAGTTTTACCTTACATGGAGGCTGTAACCCCCTATATGTTGAGTATCCACAACAACACCTATGAATAATGGACCTTTGATATCAATCTTTACCTTTTCAATAATAAATCTATTGACACATCAACAATATGACCAAATGGTCATACACAAAGACCTCAATCTACTCTATTCAATAACCCATCCATTGGGCACACTTACTCTCCTTCACCTCTCAACCCTTCAATCTAAACCTCACACATAAATCTCTCTCAAATATAGACACCATCATCTTTGGTTTCACTATTTATAGAGTATTCATGATTATCAACACCTTAGTCAACCATTAGGCATGCCTTAGCCCTTAAGTTATCTCTCACATCAAGACATGACTTAAAAAAATCTTCATAGGTCACTCTTAAGAAGCTACACATATCAAATAGGCCCTTATAGCCCTTGTAGGTCTAATGGAGACATATTCACCCATTTAGCACTTTATTGAGTAAAAAAAACATAGGACCACTTTCAATTTCATAGGTCCACTCCACATGACCCCTTTGACATTCTCAAATGCTTACGTTCATCATTACACTCTTCTATGTAATCTCAATCAACTCAAACAATAACCTTGTTTATAAGGACACTGAATAAACACACAATAAAATTATTAAGCTTTGTTCATACTCAAAATAGATTGATAAAACCTCAAAAATCCATATAGATTATCCTCATGGAGGGTAAAACACTCTCCAATATCTAATTCATCATAAAACATAGAAACAACATCAACACAAGATCAATTATCCTTCTTGGATCACTTACAGAGCACACGGTCAACTTTAAAACTTCATAAATTTTATTATACATAATTTAATATCTTTAAATATATATTTACATATGTGCCTTTGATTCCTCTACAAATTCTATTTTTACACCATGAGCAAATTTTGCCTGTATCAAAATTTATAGCTAAAATACAGAGCATTGGTTTTTCTTTTGTTAAATTCAAATATTCAAATGCAAACAGTCATAATTAAATCAAAATCACTTTTCTCACATATCATGTACTCTTTAATTAGATAAACCATACACAATTTAACTTATTTTAATTAATTCAACCTTTACCTTTCATCACTCATCATTGGATCTTCATCTTGACTATTTGACTTAATGTGCTTTGTCAATCTCTTGTACATAGCTCAATCTTTATTTGTGTAAAACATTAGACACCTTGAAAAAATATCACTCAATACACACCATTTATATGTATATGTATGAACATCCACTCACCATTGGATCTTGGAAAAAGATTGATATTTATCTCTACTTGATGTTAAACTTTGAATACTTGTCCTTATCTCGCTACTTCTAGACATCTTGGAATGAACACACTCTGTTGATCCTTTTATAAAGAGCTCAATCTTTACTAAATTTAAGCATAAATTTTTTTAACCCATTTGAATTACTACACATCATATATCCATATTTATGAAATCTCATAAACCATTGGATCTTCATTTGGTCCTGATCTTTGACATCATGCAAAAATGACTAAGTACGGGGACCATTGCTTATCTACCTAGAAGGCCAACTTTGGACTTCAATAATCTTTGTTTCACTTAGATGCATGATCTAAAATTTTTACCATATGATCTCCTCATATGGGATAATATAACCATGTTTTAAAATGCTCCTAAAACCTTTGTACATATGAGATATAAATCCATGAATCTACTCACTCAGATTTTTCTACCACAGAGCCAACTATGCCAAGAACTATTCTAGAAGGCCAAATTTGTACATGCATATCTTTTGATGCACTTCATCACATGATCTAAAATTTATTAAAATAAATTAGGAAAAAAAATTAACAAACCTATATGATCGATTTCTCCTGAAATTGCCACACATGTGAAATATAACCCCATCAAAATGCCTACTCAGAATTTCTTATCACATAGCAAATTTGGTTAAGTATGGGAAAACACTGTCAAACTACCTAGGAGCCCAAAATTTCCCTTGCATATATTATTTTTCACTTCATTTCATGACCTAAAATTTATCAAATATAAACTAGGAACAAATTTGATCACAACCATATGACCAACTCCCCCTAACTCATCCACATGTGGCAATGGTGATGTTAGCAAACTACCTACTCAAATTTTCTACCACTAGACCCAAAATGTCTAAATGAGAACAATGATCAACAAGATGAAATCCACTCATGCATACAATCACTAAAATCATTATTGAATTTTTATAGGACCCCTTGCACACCCTTAAATCACCATACTCATCCTTGAACATCTCTAACCATGACAAAATTGAAGATCAACCAAGCATACTTCAAGCATATTAGGACAAGCACATTGTACACTTTGTCACTGTCACTTATACTATCAAGACACTTCATCCACTCACTTTTAAACCTCCATGACATCACTATGACATCATTGAAAACTCTCCAACACATACAAGGTTGATGACTGAGGCCATCAAAGTATTTGAGTCTTCCCTATATTATCAATAAAGAGTTTAAAACTTTACAGGCATTATTGGAGAAAATCAAAGCCACAAAGGGAAATTTGGGGTTAGTACTATGCACACAGTCAACCACAAGTGTTTCTACATCATCATAGGGTCCCCAATTTTCTAGACATGTAGTAATGCATATTCGAATAGGGCTAGTTTTAAATCCTCAAGGGCTACAATGGATATATTTCTACAACTATCACATAATTGTTTTCCTCTTATAGTGGTGTCACATCAACACCACCTTAACTATATATATATATATATATATATATATATATATATATAGTTAAGGTTTAAATTAAGTTAGGACTGATATTTCCAAATTTATTATATATATATGCCAAATAAATTTGGAAATATTAGTCCTAACTTAATTTAAACATGAACTCTCTCTCTCTCTCTCTCTTTATATATATATATATATATATATATATATATATATGTAGTTCATGTTTAAATTAAGTTAGGACTGATATTTCCAAAATTATTATATATATATAATAAATTTGGAAATATCAGTCCTAACTTAATTTAAACATTAACTATATATACATATATATATATAGTTAATGTTTAAATTAAGTTAGGACTGATATTTTCAAATATATTATATATATATATATATATATATATATATATATATGCCAAATAAATTTGGAAATATTAGTCCTAACTTAATTTAAACATGAACTCTCTCTCTCTCTCTCTCTCTCTCTCTCTATATATATATATATATATATATATATATATATATATATATATATATATATATATATATATATATAGTATTGTGGTTGAGGAATCCTATTTATGTATACATTTTTTTAAATGTATGCTCTACATGATTTTGACACCCAGTTCTATTATTGGAGATGTAAATTTAGACATCTCTTGGAAGATGATGCATCCCCTCCCAAAGCACATATATATTTTTATCCTCTCAATTCCAAAGAGAGTATAATTTTGGATATTAATATTAATAATAAATTTTATAGATTGTTCTAAAATTGGTCTTGATGTGCAAATATTGTTTTTCTCCAAACTTGTGAATCTTGTAATAAGTTCTGTCAAATTGGTAACTTAGTATTTTGGATGTGCATGAGTATTATTTTAAATATAGTTATTCATATTGTGCTATTGCTAATTTGAATACTTTTGTGTAATAATCATAATATCCATTTATAGATGTGTAATTGTAATCTCAAAAACACAACAACCTTTGATTATATATGCTAAAGTTCACTATATTATTGTTTCTTTAGACTCTTAACCATGTTTCATTTTTTATGTACTTATAGTAGCTTATAAAAAATATTGGTTCCTGATTGTTTATCTGTCCTTTAGTGTAAGAGATAACTTAGAAAGGTTTCATCTTGTTTGACTTAAAAACCTTATTACCTACCTTACTTTTTTTTTGAGTTTATTTTAATCAAGCCAACCTTATGTAAGATTCACCATCAATACACCCATCTCAAGTAGATCTAAACCCACATCATATCTAAATAATTTGAGGTAAACAACTACTTTTTCACTATTATTCCATAAATAGGTTATTTACAAAACTCAATACCACAAAAATCATGCCTTGGAGTGAATATTTATCCACTAATCCTAAAATTTTATAGGCCACCTCATTAGGTTAATGGGTATTCATAAAAGCCACATCAACAAGTAAGTCGTTAACTGATCTAGTTTATGGATTGTTAATTGTCCATCCTCAAAATTTGTTACATATTTCCATCATTTCATACATAGGGTATCCTATATGAGTCACATCTTAGGTTTTAAAATGGTGATAAGTAGTGTGATTTAATCATGCCTTGAGCCCCTCGCTAAGTAATTTCTCACTTCACTTAGATATGACAATAATTAATTAATATTTGGCCTTATATATGTAGTATTTTCCTATACTTTGGTATAGTCACTACTAGTTGTCACTTCATCTACCTAGTTAAATATCTATTTGTCATTTTTCATCTTCATTATTAACACTTATCACTTCCTATTTTACCTTTGTCTTTCTTGGCATGCCAACTTATTTTTCATGTTATCCTTGTTATGCATATTGTTCCACCTTTCAAATCCTTCTATGCACATCTTCTTGCTTCTTCTTTATGCCTTTCCATAGATGCCATTTTACACTTTCATGGGCACCACTTGACCCACATTAAAATATATTTCTGATCCTCTAGAATAATGATTCTCTTTATCCTAGTGTCTACTACTCATTTTATCATATTTTTTGATGGTGCAAAAGTGCCTTTTCACATTTTAAAGTGCTTCCTAACCTCATAATAGATTCTTAGACATCTGTAAGTTAGGAATTTAAGAAAAAATCCCTTATTTAACTTTCTAAACTAGATATTAATAGGTGAGCATGATTTATTACCCCCTGCATGAAACTACTACACTAAGGCCTATCAAATAAAAATATTCAAAGAAAATGGTTATGACAAACTTATTACAAATTAGTGTATAAAAATCATTACCTCCTAAGCCTAATATAGTACCCAAGGAACTGTTTATGTGTGATAATATAAGTACCATCATACAACCCAACATCTAGTGCACACTAGGACTAACACTTCTTGGTCACAGACATGGGGAACACATATGGGTTTAAGGGTAGGGTGATTTATTACCATCAAAATATCATGATGTGCATGACATCTATATCCTAGTTTCTTGATGATTTTTCCCCATGTGGTCATTCTACATAGTATCTTATTATTGTATGTAATACACTTTAGTGGAATGAATAATTTCCTAGGTGTTGATCCTAACATGGTGTATAGGATTTGAATGGATGGTACAATGGGTGAACTAGTGTAATAGAAAGGCCTCTTCTTATCATATTATAACATGCCATATCATCTAGATATATTTTGGGATGGTTGGGTGTACTTTAGGCATGGCTTGTTATATGTGGGCTCAAATAAGGGGTTTGAGTGTATTATCCTACATATCCATCAAGTGGCCTTGTAGGTATCCTACATCCATCAATTTCAAACACAATTTGATGGGGTGGTTTATGATTATGAGTTATTATATTTGTAGTTATCATACTCATTTAGCCTTGAGCATACCTTGGTGATGTTATGTTTAGTGTGGGGGGGGGCATCTATGTGAGTTACATGATTCAAATTCATGGTTCCTTGATTAGTAGTGAATGGTATCACCATGTGATTGATTCCATTCTTGATGTTAAACTACCATTGATTAAAACATATATCCATATTATTCACATAAAACCATAAAATTCCTAAAAATATAGGTTATTTTTCCTCCTTAATAATATCAATCAAATCAAATTTAGCACTAAATTTGATATTTAGGATCTCAATGTTAGCATTGCATAAAATCCTAATGGGCTCCACCTTGGTCTTAATATCTATGGTCAATACATGATGTGAAGTTTATACTATGGGAATTACTATATTGTTCCACACATCTACCTAAAATATTTAAATTTATCTCTAGTATCCATCAAGATGTCATAGATAAACTAACCATTGATATTAATATCAAAAAATAAGACATGATCATAGCATATACCTTAGTCAACATCTATCTCATGTCCTCACACCAAGTTTTGAACCTAGAATTATTATGGATACTTATAATCACTTAGAGACATAATATTATTTATCATGGGGACCATCTCCTTATGCCATATAAGGGACATGAACTCTACTAGTTCACCAACTCTCAGTCCTAGAGTTTCTATCAAGAGTCTCTCTCTAATTCTTAGGTGAGATGAAATTTTTATTATATCCTTTAGACCAAATTTAATGCTTGGAAAAAACATCTATTTTTTATAATTCATCCAAGAAAATCAAGGGGGTAGGTTTAGAGTGTGTGACATTAATTATCCATTCTATAGGATCACATCTTTCATTATGGGGTGTTGACACATCAGTTTGTCCTAACACTTAGATACAAGGTCTATTATTCCTCTGCATACTCCTCTTATGTGTATATTATTATATTCAAATTGTATCATTTCAACATCCTTCTCAATTTTTACCTTATGTGTGATCCTTACGTATAATTCTAGGTAAACTTCCATCTTATGTGCACCATGAAAATGCACACAAGTGGGATGCTGAGACAAATCATGTTGAATGTGGTCTAAAAAACCACACATATAACAAGAATTATATGGAATTATACCCTCATAATTTCCTCAAATGATACCTCTATTTACATTTTTTTCATGGGGTAGCCATACACAAGGTTATCTAGCCCATATATTGATGGTCTTATAATATCTTGCTATGCACTCCATTTACGTGCCTGATGGAATTCATTAATCACCAAAAATTTATTTGTGTTATGGGTGAAGGAATCAAAAAAATTATAATATATAGACTCTATGGTCTCATTAACATGCTTTAGAATAGGGAAGTAACATGTCACATGGCCCTCATGGAAAATTCATAGGAGATGTGTATGGCACAAACATTTTTCTTGGGGATATTATTATGGTTATGCCATTCCACATTATAGCCAACACACCACAAACTAGGGTAAATGGTATGTGATTGCATAACCAAGATATGATACATAAATGAATCCATCATCATTAATTGAGCCTTTATAATTAGGCTAAATCATATATCCTCAATACCCATAATATTTGCTTGAAGTGTAGCCTTGAGCATTTTTAGTCACTTAGTGAACATTTTCATTGTAAGGGAACATAAAATTAGGTAAATTAGTCCCCCCAAAAACCATTGAGAATTATTTATGTGTTGAATTACATAAGATAACTTAGATATCAAGGTTTCAAACTTAACATCATAGGATTATACACTCTCTCTTGGTTTATATTTGATCTCTTTTAGTGTAGCAATGCTCTGTTACTAGAACTTTAGGATATCAAAATATTTAAGGAACAAATTGTTTAATAAGTAATAATATATAGTCTAAGGTACAAATTTGTATACCAAGTGTATGCTTAGTCCAAAATTATGATGGAAAACTATGTTACCTTATTCATGGATGTTGTAATTCCCTTCACCCACCAAATGAGGTCACACTTGTGGACATTCTCCATGAGATTTTTATATCCCTAATATTAAGGAAGTATTAGGATCATCCCATAGTGGATTTGTGAAATAGATAAAAACATAACTAGTGTTTATGGGACTAACAATGCCAATGGATTTCCTAATGGCACACATAAACCTTGACTTCTACCAGAGAGTTGTTATTTTGTATTAATTAGTGATTCATATAGATACTTGAGTTATTTATGATATCATACTTTTTTATAGCATGCATGTTGATCCATTCTATGTTGGACCACTTGTTTGAGGGCCTCTAGTTCATCCCAAGGGTGGGATACCATACTACATGGTATTTAAACAAGACCTGATCATGTATCCTTATGATCTAATAGAGGGTACAAGATGTGTTGTTTGGAAGGGATATTTCTCTACCCTTGTACAATGAGTTTAACTACATCACCCACATCAAATTCATCTTATTAATCATATTATAAATCTAAGTGTGTATATATTTATACACCCAGGACATGGGGTTTAAATGCTTCACTGGTGGCTTCCTTGTACCATTCCATTTGCAGGGATCCCCTAGCCTTTTCATATAGGTCATGATCTTTCTCAATGGCACATGTTTCTCCATCACTGTAGTGAAATTATTCTATATGATAATAATCCTCATTCCCTTACCAAATGCTACAAGTCCTCAAAACATCTCTAGAGTCTAACCCCTCATTTCCCTTTACCCTCTATTGATTCTCACCATATCTCCACCTTTTGAGCCCATAATCACTTGGTCCTTCAATGTTATGATTCTATCTAATACCCTTCTAATTCCATACTTAATCCTTCCTAAATTTTTACATAGATCACATATGTGAGGGCTTAATATTCTATCCCTTCACTCTTTTGATCATCTACACTCACCATCACACCAACAAAATATGACCCATCCTAGAAATAAAACCAAAAATGTTTCATGTCTAGTTAGTTCCAAAGTAGAATAATTCATATGAACTCCATAAAAATTCTATAATTATATCCTACACTAACATACCATGCAAGGAAGAGAGGCTTACATGTTCACCCAAGGCATATATATGGGAACTCAGGTAGGTCATGATTAATTACATGCAATAATGAGTGGGTTGGATATTGATTAAAAGGATGTTATACATATTCATGTTACCTTATAATTGTACTGAGTCTTAGATTAGAGATACTCATATTTATAATGGCTACATTAACACTTAGTATAACATGATCAATAAGAATTCTAATCTAAAACACAATAATTCTATTCAAGACTTAGATATTCATCAAACGAATAACCATGTAGATTTATTAAATAACTTCCTAGTATGACATATAATTTTCATGATCTACCATGAAACTTAGGTATATACAATGTAATTTCTCTCAAGCTCAATCCTAGCTATAAATCTGAGCTAAGGACACACCACTCTATCTACACAGTCTAGCAGTCTTCAATATATGGTTATATCTAGCCTTATTTGAAGCAATCCATTAATATCTATTCATTGTCAAACTCATTGGAATAAAATTGTTCTTTTGTTTTTAAGCTACTTATTATATCATCCTAAGATCCTTTCTGACCAACTTATGGAATCATGTAATTATTACACTGATCTACTTACCTGATAGTTTAAATATATTATGTTGTTTGATGTCATCTACCACTATCTTCCATTGTTTGCTTCCCAAATATCTTATTAGGATATTATATTAGACTTTACTCCACCATATTCACCTATAATTCCCATTTTGGTTCTTGGGTCAATGAGTTATAACTTACCTTGTTCCTCTCATTTTGTCATTAAGCACATATTAGTAGGTTTGAGATGGTTTGTACCTATTTGGTTGGCAGTTTATGTTGGGTGTGTACATAGGTTATTGGTTTGAATTATGTGCATTTAAATCTTTGGCTATTTTCATTGATTTTCCTTTTCTTGATTCATGTTTATATGATTTAATCCTTTTGTACTTATTTATTTCATAGGTCAACACCTACACACCTAGTATATATAAGGGAGATAGGGAGAGACACCTATGAACCATTATTGGGAGACCTCTGATTGGACATGAATAGACCCATAATATTTGACCAAACTATGACCAAACACATATTATATGAACTAACCTATGTATTATGGATAGACAAATTCTTATGATATGAACCAACCTATGATTTTACCTAGACATATATACGATTATATGATTGGTTCAATACCCTTGACTATATATATAGTTTAGTCATCCCCCAACCACAAATATAGTATAGTGGAGGTATCTTATATATTTATCTAGATGATAAGGATAGGAACACATCATTATTCTCAAATATTTAGAATAGAGCTAAAATATTATATTATATATGTAATATAGTAGTTGGAGTCCTTTATAGTCAAGTCATCTATAGTCTTCCCTAATTACACCCTACTTATACACATATGTACCAATATATTATCCCACTTCTAATGTATATTTAACCACTCATATACATATATGTATGTCATGATTGTGAGGCATCAAAAAATATAGATTCAACAAGGACAATGTCAGTAAATCATGGATAATTTTAGTTAACATAGGGTTCTCAATTTCACCGATTACCTTTCATGTAGGATTTCAGCTCCTATATCCTAATTTAAGTGGTTATAGAGTATAAATAATTCATTTTTAAAAATAATGACATATATGATGATAAAAATAATATCAAAATAAGCTAAGTACATCACCCCATAGTTCTTTGTAAATTTCTAATTATCTAAGTGCAATGCCAATCTTTCCTTTTACATTCAAACTTGTGTGATTATTTCCCTATTTTACATGCTCTAAATATTTTAGTTTTAATTTATCTAGATCAAATTAATCAAAAAATAAGTAAAACATTTTGATGAACCTGATCATTAAACTGAGAACAAAAAAAACCTAGGTCTATTCAACTTTAGGGTTTCATATTTATCCTCTATCAGGGCTTTAATTTAAGATATTATTTATAATTTTACCTTATTCATACATAATCATAATACATGATAAAATTAATGTGGATGATAAAGGAAATTATTATATTAATTTTTATGATCGGTTTGGTGATATAAATTAATGTGAACCTATACAATATCTAAAATGAATCCACATATGTTTGATGTAGTATTACATGTAGTTAAATATGAAAATAAAAATCTTGCTAAGGAAGCTGAATATGAGGAACAAAATGCTGATATTTTTAATGATACTAATCCACATTTTAGATGCATAGATTCTACAATAGGTGTTCATACCATTATTCTTACTAGTATTATTCATGTGTCTAAACCTATGGATACACAAGTAATACTGACAATTAATGTTGGGGAAACACAATTCAATTATCATATTTATATTGTTATCCATATGCAACATAATTTTTTGCCTCCTAATCTTGATACTCATGTGATACCACCTATTTATAATTAATATCTTATACCCACTAATTAACATTTTTTACAAATTCTTATTGATTTTCACGCTAAGGTTACCCAAATGGAACAAGGTTCTTATAGAGTGGGTCATTCAAAAAATTCTAAATTTTTATTACACAACCCTTTATCCCAAATATTTCCGCTTATATTTTGCCTAAAATATTTGTTGCACCTAATATTACATAATATGATGGTAAAGGTGATTCAAAACATCTTAGATCCTTCCATGCAACATTTTTATATTATTCCTTTAATGATAAGTTAATAAAAAAATAATTTTCCTAGAACCCTTAAGGAATAAGATTTGTGATGGTTTTATGACCTTGATTTCCAATTAGTACATGATTCAATACTTTAGTTCACCAATTTATAAATCACAATTATATAAATATTAGTGAGAATATATCCTATGCTTGAATTCAAAACTCAAGCAAGTACCTAATTATCCCTTTAGAGACTATGTATTTAGTTATGACACTACTTTAAAAAATGACAAATTCTATGCCTAATAATTAATTGTAAGATAACTTCATGAAAATATTATGTGTGCTTATCCATGAGTCTATTATGTTCAAATGCTTCCAATATTTTTATGGATGGCATGTGCCATATGGTTAAATATCATGAGGTTAAACTAATTGATGTGAATAAGCTAAAGTATGGGACTAATCCTCTAACATATTCTAATTCTAAGCTTCAAAGAAAACCAAAATTTAAATCCATGCTTATTGATACTAATAATGAGGATAAAAAAATGACTAATGTGGTTTCATAGCCTAATAATAGGCTTATCCTTTCAACTCATAAATGTATCAATTTTAAAAATATCAAAACCTCCTCATCACATTTTTTAGAAGCTATGTTAGTACAATCTCAACTCTCTCCTCTTACAATGGAGGTTGATATGAAAATGGCACAACCTAAGTGGTTTGATATTAGTAAATATTATCATTAGCATAGATGCACATGCCATTATATTAATATATGTTATGATTTAATATATAATACATAATATTTAATTGAGAAAAACACTATTGAGACCAATGATGTTAATACACCTACAAATTGTCTAGTTTCACAACCTAATGCAAATCTTAATATAGTTTCGGATCCATTCCTAATACATTGGAATAACGAACCAAGGCTTATACTTAGGTTCATATGACTTAAAATGTGAATCATCCTCTAAATTATTATGATTTTATAATTAAGGAGGATCAACTTATAGATGGTCTTATTGGCACACTTAAAGATACATTAGTACAATGACCTACAATCACATTTGATGACCATGAGATTATTTATGTTGATTATACTAATGCATATTTATTAATATGTGATTTCATTGAATCAATTCCAATACAAATTTTTATGGTGGATAATGGGTCAAGTGAAAACATATGCAATATGGCATTACTCACTAGTCTTGGATACACACATAGAAACTTGATTAATATGACATAAATGGTAAAGGATTTCATTGGAAAATGATAAAATATTCTTGGGGGCATTATGTTGCCACATATAGTAGAGCATAAAAATATTGATACTTGGTTCTTATTTTCTCCCAATACTGGGGCCCTCAACATTATATTGATATATCTATGGACACATAAGATACATGCAATCCTATCTTAAATGTGTTGATGCTTGACATATTTTTATAGAAACCGAGTGGTTATAGTTATACTTATTCCATATAAGTACCCCATTCAATAATATAGATTTAATATTCTACCCACAAAACAAATTATTATACAACCTATACTTGTTCATCCTATAAAGGTAAATTAGAGAATAGTTTTTGATCTTCCTTGAAGATCAACTATCCAATACTTGTTACATCAACATTTTTTTCAAGTCTTATAAATGGCACCTAATTCATCACATATTAATATATGTATACATAAATCATATGTGTTTTTACAAAATAAACATAGACACATTCTCTTGATATACTATAGTGACACATAATTTAGATAGTCATGTTGACAATGATGACAATACTAGATATTTTATAGTGCATGATCATTTCAGTGATTTGTAAAATGATACATATGTTACTCGTTGCCTATAATATGAAAAATTAACATTGATCAATATGGTACCTAAATTTTATCATCCCATTGATGTGATCATAGGTTAAATGGGATGCAATTCAATAAAATTCAATAAAAATTATAAAATATCAAAAAAATACAAAATCAGGACTATGCATGACATGACTTACTAGTACACATGATTGATTAATGTTATTTATCATACTCATGGTGAATTAAAAATTAATTTTAGACACACATTTATCTCATGATATACATGACTGAGATGCATAAAATACATGTTACATGTGATATATGTAAATATAAATGCATGACATAATTTACACCCAAGGGCAAACTTTCTACATTGCGGGCATGTCTATATTTGTGGAATCTTTGTACACTTATTAGGTTGTTTACTTATATATTGGTCTATTGATCATAGTAGACTATTACATATTATTTACTCTTGCTTATACTTTTAACACTATTCTTTCCTATGGATATTGTGTTTTTCCATACTAGATGATGATATTAATTGATTATGTGGACTAACATTACTTACTCCATGTATGCTTGATATTTTTGATTCTAATTTTTTTTACCATCGGGGTATGTTATATAGTTTTCTTTATGGGTGAATTTATTATGTCTTATCACTTTTCCAAGTAATGGCCATGTTGTGTTTGTGTTGGGTCAGATTTGAGTCATGTCTTGAGTGTTTATATGCTTCATGATGTTTATATTATGTGTATGAGTGGTTACATATATATTAAGTTTTTATCTTGGTGTTGTGAAATATATCATGCATAAATTTATTGTGTGTGTTTTCATGGTTTCTATCATGCATCAACTGCAATACTTGTTACTGTATGCATACTTGATATATATATTTGACATGATATGTGTATGTTTATTTCCTTGAATTATATGTTTAATATGTGCTTGAATGATGAAATATTATATGATGACATATATTATCATTTTTTTTTGCATAATTCACATGATTAGATTTTTATATATAACACATGGTGTGTATAACTCTTTCTTTTGAGATGAGTGATTTGTAGGCTTCATACCTCACATCAAAATTGGGGAATATAGTGGGCTTGTCTTATGGATTCAAGCCATGATGGAGAGATATTTAAACTTAGGTTTAGATTTATTGATTTAAATGGGACATATTAGAAAAATTTATACATATTTAGGAATTATGCATGATTGTGAGGAACACTTGGAACATTCTATGACATTCAAAGACAAATTTTATGGGATAATTGATTATATTTATCATATTCAGTAGATTGAGAAAAAAAATATGAAATTATGAAAAATAGATTATGGAATTCTATATCATTTTGAGGTACAAATGGATCAAATTTAAGGGCATGAATGTTGATAATGCAAACACTTTTCTATTTTTATGTAATGAATCCATGAAGAATAATGGTCATAAATAAACATTTTGGATCTATTTTTTCTCTAAAATACTTGATACCTTACATATGAATTTGTTTCAGGTTTCCATTTTGACATATGAACCTATTTTAGGGTTTGATGATCCAAAAAATAACTATTATAATATTTAGATTAGTGTAGTTAAGGTTTATACAACTCACTTCTATCACTCCTTCTCCAATGGAGGTTCAGGCATTTATACTCCTCATATCATGGTTTCATTAGTTTCATATTATTAGGGGATAATAACCCCATTTTATTCTCTAGACAATTTAAACAAGTGGTTGTTTAGTTTACATACTCTTAGGTGTATTAATTAATTGAATTTTCAATTTCAAATAATTCAATGAACTAGATTATTTCAGATTTTATATCAATTGTAAACATTTATATATAAATGTTTATTTGTAGGTTTTATATGGAGAAAGTGATAAATTTGGGGCATAATTATCAATATCAATCATGATTAATCATAGGTTCCAAATTTATTCTTTTATCCTATTAATCTAGTATTTTTAATAATAGATTAAAATTGGAAAAATTTTAGACACATAAATTTAGTATTATACATTTTGGAAACATAAAATTTGGCACACTTTTACATAATTTGAATTTTCATACACATTTTACTCTTGTGCACACTTTCCCCTATCCATCTACCCACTTGTTGTCTTGGCTAATCTAATTTATTAGAAACATGTATATTCAAGATCACTCTAATATGTGTAAGAACCTAGAAGGTTCCCACAAAAAATATCTTCATATCTCAAATCATTGATTCACACTCCAAAAATAGAACCAACAACAATCAAAATTTTTAATTTACTATTATTATTTGCTTCTAATTGTAGTGTCTAAGAACACTCAATGGTTATTTTTAAATTGGTAAGCCACCATTAGTTTAGCCTAGATAGTTTGAGGATTCGATCATAGCAGTAAATATCAAAGAGTCATCTATAAATAAAAATCAATCCTAAGTCAATACTCACTTTATCACTACTTATAAATCATCTTGGCAAGTCATAAACAGGTTGAGAAAATAATTATCACTCTCTTGAAACATTATCACAAAGACATACATATCTAAATATCCCTCAAAGGATAAGTCCTAGATCCAAGTTTGAATACACACAAAGGTCAACGGTACATGATGCCAAGTGTTGAAAGACAAACATTGTATTGAATTATACAATGATCATGATGGTGTGTGAACATGCACACACCTACACACCCACACCCTACATTATAGACATTTATTTATAAATGTTTATTTGTAGGTTTTACAAGGATAAAGTGGTAAATTTGGGTCATACTTATCAACATCAAACATGATTAATCGTAGGTCCAAATTTATTATTTTCACATTTTAATCTAGTATTTTTAATACTAAACTAAAATTTGGGATTTTTTAGACACATAAAATTAGTATTATACATTTTAGAAACATAAAATTTGGTACTCTTTTACGTAATTTGAATTTTCATACACATTTAAATCTTGTGCACACTTTACCCTATCCATCTACCCAATTTTTATCTTGGCCAATCTAATTTATTATAAACACATATTCAAGATCACTCTAATCTATGTAATAATCTAGAAGATTACCACACAAACCATATTCATATCTCAAATAATTGATTCTCACTCCCAAAATAAAACCAATGACAATAATTGTTTGTAATTTACTACTAGTATCTGCTTATACTAGTAGTGTCTAAGAACACTCAATGGTTATTTTTAAATTGGGAAGCCTCCATTAGTTTAGCCTAGACATGTTTCAGGATTTGATCATAACATTAAAATCAAATAGTTCTCTATAAATAAAAATCAATCCTAAGTCAATACTCACTTTGTTACTACTTAAAAATCATTGCAAGTCCTTAAAATTTTGAAAAATTAATTATCACTCTCTTGAGACATTATCACAAAGGCATACATATCTAAATATTCCTCAAAGTTTAAATCCTAGATCCAAGTTCAAATACACACAAACATTACATTGATTTTTAGAATAATCATGATGGTGTGTGTACATGCACACACCCACACCCACACCCTCCTCCACACCCCCCCCCCCCCCCGTCCTCCCATAGAAACACACAAACACAAGTGGAACAACTAAATATGTGTTGATCTCTCTTTAGAGTATTAGAATGTATGAAATTATAAATCACTACACAATGAGTGGTTGTGTTATCCAACCCAACATACTAACCCATTTTTATGTTCAAAATTGAAAATAGGGTTCAAATTAAAGATAAATAAAATATATATTAGTGTATAATATTGAAGATAAGTGCACACATAGGAGGAATATATAATCACATGCATAGTGGTATGAGGTGTGACAGACCTACATAGTCAACAAAGAAACTATTAGTAGAAACTATAGGAGTCTCAGTTTCATTGGTAGTATCCAAATAAGATTTAAACTCTTGTTTCCTAATTTGAGTGGTTAAAGAGCAGACAAAACATTTTTAAAAATAATGATGAACAAAGTGATAAAATAATATCATAGTAAACTAAGTACATCTCCACATAGTGATTTTTCTATTTCTCTAAGTACAATATCAATCTACTCTTTTACATTTAGATTTGTGTGATTATTTCCCTATTTTACATAGTATGAGTATTTCCAATTTTAATCTATTTAGATCACATTAATCATAAAATATGTAAAAAACATACCACTTTTGAAGTTGGTTACTTAATCAGGATTGATTCTACCCACTTGTGAATTAATATGTGATCATGAGGACATGTGTTACTAATCAATTCTCACACCACTATTGAAAAGGTTATTAATTTACTACTGGTCTAAGTGGTAATGCAATAATATTAGGCATTCTAAATATTTTTTTAAAATGCCTCACATTTGGAGACCCATTGTTAATAATATTTGAAAATATACAACAAATAGTAGTGATCTTGAATGATATTTAAAGCATTAAATTGTGAATAGAAATGAGCTCCATGTGTCTTAAAGTGAAAGGCCTCTAATCGTCTTTTCTATTTTTATTTTCCAACACACATTAAAAAGGTTATGTTTAGTACATTTTTAATATTGTGTTGTTCTATATAATAAATTCAATATCTCTTAACTTTAGAGTTCTCTTTGACTTCACATTAAGATGGATAGGGAACTAACTATATGTTATAAACTAGGAAATATTATAATACCACTTATCAACTAATATAATAAACAAAACCATGGGGATATTCTCATTAGATTCTTCTTCAAACTTTTATTTATTTTTATTTTATTAATTAATCTTAGGTTTTACAAAGACCTAAAAACCATAGTTTAGTATAGTAAAATAAATGAAACAAAAGGAAACAAGGCCCACTTGGCCTGAAATACATAGACCTTCAACAAAAACTCAAAAAAATGAAAACTAGACCAAACTAACCAGACACAACACTCTACCAAATTTCCTTAGGCTAATTTTCCTCCATGCTACCACCCACCAGTTTCTTTACACTATTACTTGATATTCATCTCATTTAGGCCTCTTGACTCCTATTACGGTTTTGTTATGTCCCATCATTCCTCTAATATTTTTTCCAAAACTTTATCTCTCTTAGTGTTGTGATCCCTTGGGGTGTTGGTGCTTACCTCCTTATTTTTGTGGGTACCCTCAGTCTTACCCTACCTATTATATATTATTCCCCAGTCCCCTCCCTCAAGTCATCAATCTCTTATTTTATCTTGTTCCATTAATCCATATAAAAAACCATCTATCTTCCCAGTCTCTAAAAATTTTCATGGAGATATAAAAACTTTTCCTAATTCCCTCTAGAAGTTTGGTGGGGTCCTGATTCCTCATGAAAACTTTGACCACCTTGAGTTCATTAAGTTCAAATTTTGGGTTATAAATATCTTTTTGGAACTAAAGGCTCTTACTGGCCTTCTTGCTAGGAATATTATATGGGGGAGAAGGGTCATTATCCTTTCTTTTTTCCTTCTTCCCTCCCTCTTGTGGACTTAATTAGCTAGAAGGGGAGGTGTCACTTGTTCTACCCTCTGTATAGAAGCCCTTATCAAATATTTTTTCTCTGCTAATTTCTATCAAGTGTATTTCCTAGCTTCTCATGGGGGTTTCTCATTTAGTGAGAAGAAGGATTAGCCCTTGATGGATAATATCCATAGAGTGTTTCTTCTAAAAGGTTAAAAGTTTTGATTTGAGAGACATGATCAAAAAGTATGGTAGGCTAATCCTATGGATTTTAAAGTGATTTAACAATAAAAATTGATGTGAGAAGATGTGGGTGAATTTCCATTCAAGAGTAAGATACTACATTACATGTAGGAAGATTTTATACCATCTTTAAATAAGGTTAGCCCAAGGGAAGCCCTTATTGCCCATATGGTGGATTGTGTCAGACTAAAATAAGGCTTGCATCAACTCTTGGTTATGCTATTTATCCTTGAAGGCCTTCATGCCCTCACATGACATGCCTATCACTTCCCTTATGAGCTCCTCATAAACATCCACCATGGCCCCCCTAAAGGCCACCTTCCTCTACTTCCATCCTAACATGAAATCTCTAGCAAGAATCTCATCATGCCCTTTGATCCTTATCATGAATTCTATTAGGCCATCCTTTCACAACTTCCTAACTTTGCAGTTGGTCTAGACTTATGCATATGAAATTTAATCACTATGGTCCATATCTCCCCCTATGATGTTTTTATTATTTCTACAACTGTGTTTTAGGTTGTCATTGGTTTAATAGCTAGGGAAAATACCAATGTTTTATTTTACTCCCCTCCCGTTGGGATAGGCCTTTTTAAAATGATGTCTCACATCTTTGAGTTCAAACTTCATGTCGTTATAATGATACTAAGTGGAATTAATCCTTTTACAAATCATGATTAGATTTCCCATGTGTTTATTTACTACCAACTTGTAGCTTTGGTAGATTTACATCATGATCAAGTAAGGGTTGGATATAAGGGGTAATTTTTGGGGTCCATTACACATGTCCATGTCCATGATGAATACTCCCAAGTTTGACAAGGTGTCTACCACCTTGTTATATTTGTAGAAGATGTGAGAGATAGTGAAAGCTTTGGGAAGAAGGAGGAGTTTAGAATTATAAATAATTTGACATATTGTGTGAGAGGTTTGGAATTTTCCTACAAGAGTGTTAAAGATGTTGAGTGAGTTACTTTCAATGGCTAATTTTGAAATGTTCAATTGGGTTGTAAGATGAATGCCCTAAAATGTTGCCAAGGCTTACAAGACATGATTGGTTTAGATGCCCAAGGGTCCATCATAAGCAATGATTTCCTTTCCATTATCATATTTGATGATAACTCGTCTCCCCCACTCACTAGGGTTTCCTTTTAAAGCTCCATGAAATTAAATCTTTAGCTAACCCACCTAGGGATGGCCCAAGCTTTTATTTTTAAGGATTATTCTTAGATATTACATTTCACAAACCTCTTCCTCCAAAATTTTAATTGGTTTGATATCTAGGTAGTATTTCTAAACTTTAGTTATCCAACCCCCTATTTTGTAGCTACATTCTTGTTCAATCAATATCAACTTAACAACTATATTAGAGATCATTATTGTCTTTAAAATTTAAAATATAAAAATTGAATTATTTAAATATCCTTTACAATAACATATGCATCTTCTCAATATAATATTACATAAGTTCATCATATTTAATCCACATATCATGAATGCAATAGGATACTCTATTCCTTATTGATTATTTCAAACTAAGATAGGTAAGAAAGTATGCTTTGAGAGGTGTGTGTGTGTGTGTGTGTGTGTGTGTGTGTGTGTGTGTGTGTGTGTGTGTGTGTGTGTGTGTGTGTGTGTGTGTGTGTGTGTGTGTGTGTGTGTGTGTGTGTGTGTGTGTGTGTGTGTGTGTGTGTGTGTGTGTGTGTGTATATGTATATGTATATGTGTGTGTATGTATGTATGTATGTATATATATATATATATATATATATATATATATATATATATATATATATATATATATATGACTTAACACCAGGGCTTTAAAATTGTCATCTATGATTTCATCAAAATCTTTCTTGCTATATGTATTCCATCTAAAGTAAGCTTTTCCACTTATCATTTGAGAAATGTGATTATCTAGTTCTATAAAGTTTGGAAAAAACCTATATATAAAATTTAACTTTTCAAATAATGAGTGTAATCTTAGTTTTGTCATAGGAAGAAATGATTTCTAATTTTATTCTACCCTATGTGGGAATATCAATCCACATCTCATTAATGCAATATGAGACTTTCTTCCTTCTTGATTCTTTTGAACTAGTATAATTGAGAAAGTATGCTTTGAGGAACAATTATATAAAATGATTTTTTTAAAATTATTTTTAGGAATACTAATACTAAGGATTTAGAACTGGCATCTATGATTTCATCAAAATATTTCTTGATATATGTATTCAATTTGAAGTAAGTTTTTTCCATCATCATCTGATCAATGTGATTAGCTAATTCTATAAAGCTTGGAAAAAACCTATAGAGAAAATTCATCTTTTCAAAGAATGAATGGAATCTAAGTTTTCTCATAGGAAGAAATAATTTATAAATTAATTCTACCCTCTCTGGGTCAATATTTTTTTCTTCTTTTGACACCACGTGACTTAAAAACTTTCCTTATATGATGGTGAATATTAATTTATTTGGGTTGAAAGAGATTTTATGATTCTTAAATATTTATAACACCATTTTTATATGACTAATATAATCAACTCATCTCTTGTCAAATATTTTGAGTCATCATGGTAGAATACAATAATCGCATTTTTCATATCTCCAAACATAAATTCCAATTCTCATTTTAATGTGTCTCATGTGTTGACTAAACAAAAATCCATCCTATGATATATAAGTATTCCTCATGGTGTAGTGAAGATAGTCTTCTATTTATCATTTGGTGCCACTTCGACTTGATTATATTTAGAAACTCCCTTAAACATTGACATAAATTTTGAACCTATCATGAATTGCAAGATTTAATCAATGATTGTTAAAGGATAAATATATTTAAGAAAATATTGTTTAGGTTAGGAAAGTCTACATAGATTTATATTTATCCATATACCTAAGTTGAATTATGAATAAGAGAAATAATATTATAATTCAATATCATTTGTATCTTTTCATTTATGGTACCTAAAATCTTGGGATCATATTGTCTTTTTTTTAATTGAAAATTATTAGCTTATAATTTAAGAGGAATGTTGTGACACTTCTCTTTTACCCTAAATGACTTTAGGTATTCATAAGACCAAGGAAAAATAGTATTTATATCATTTAAAGATAATTTCATGTATTCAACATTATTTAAAAGAACAACATTTGTGAATATTAATAAACTTGGGTTATTTTTAAGTACCAATATATATTATCTTCACATAATCTGCTTATCTTTGGTGTTCATTTTGCACCTTTTTATTAATTAAATTATCGTGTTTATCAAATAGATCTTATAATGGAAAAATCATTTTAAAATTATGTTTCCTTAAGCTAGATCACTTCACTACTACTGCTTCCATATTTAACTCATCACTATTTTCATGACGTAAAAATTATCTATGTTAAATTATTACCTTAAAAATATAGGTTTCTAAAAATTTATGGCTTCTTAAGGGAAAAAATGATCT